>JBCNJP010000024.1:2556802-2580186 GCA_039602395.1 Deinandra increscens subsp. villosa | reverse complement strand
AACTGAAAATGCGTGAGCATCGGATCGTCTACTCGATCTAGCTAATCGGACATCGAAACGTAGTTAACCGATTGTTTTATTGATCAACGAAGAACAATTACAACCAGTAAACACTTAGAAATGGACTCAGAGAATACACACTCAGAAACACATACTTAAGATATCTTGCATGCTCAGAACCCCCAATTACAAAAACCAATCACCTATATATACCCGCTGGTCCGAGCTTCGGCCGAACCTCAGGTTCGGCCAGTCCGAACTTCAAGTTCGGACCTAGTTCGGACAGACCTAGATTGACATGATCTTGTACTTTGTTTGATACTTCACACGACGCACATATCAGGTATCAACAAACTCCCCCTCGTCGTGTGCAGTATCTCTTCAACATCATCAACGTTGTATCTTCAATCAAGCTCCCCCTCAAGTGTAGAATCCGTTCGTTTAATGAAATGAAACTTCAAACAAACTCTTCCTCAACTTGATCGTAACTTGATCTTGAATACTTGATGACATTTTAGTGTATCTCTGGTCTTTCATCAACATCTTCAGAAGACCTGAAGTTGAGATAACTTGCACATAGCAACCTGCTCAAACATTTAAAATAATCTTGGCGCAAAACGTCTCTTCGAGACTCCAAGATATGATTTTGAAAATTGATTTGTATCACGTGTTGATCAAATCGAAAATAAAGCAGAAACAAAATCTTTTTGATTTTTCAAAGTTTATGCTAAAACAAACCGAAAATCTTTTTGTGCTTTTCTGAAATGAAATGAAATTGCAATACAGAATCAAACACTATTTTTGGTATGAGAAAGATCACTATATGGGATCAGATTGAACATAACTCACTGAACTGCATTTCAATTTCAATTAATCGAAACACATAAGTCAAGCTAATTGCTGGTATAATTTGTCCAACTTAAACTCAGGCAGAATCATACTCATAACATCTGGATATGTTAAGGTATTGATTAGATTTGCTTTGACCAGTGTATCCCACACTATCAAACATACTCAGACATTTTCTATTTTTCTTTCTTTTTCCTTTTGTGTGATAGCACTTGTGATTTTTCACAATGTAAAATATTTCCATGATATTATCAACTGTGTTCCATGCAAAAAGAAATAAGAACGTTAAATCGTCTACCTTAAGGTCGATCTTTCGATACGCAGATAAGGCTTCGGATATAACAAAATAAGAAAATAAAACAAGTTGAAATTGTATAACCCAACAACAATCAGGTCGGTACTCCCGTACACGCAGAGAAAGTCCGATGAGTTATACGAAACACCAAAGAAAATAAAGCAGAACGTCAAACGAACAACGATCAGGTCGATCTTCCGATACGCAGAGAAAGTCCGATCGTTTGACAAAATAAAGAAAATCAAACAAGTTTAAATTTTTACAAAATGAACACATGTATACACAATGACTTCTCATTTTGATTTTCACACTTATTCTACTTTTTGTGTCATGAAATATGCATCAAGATGTTATCCACATGGTCAAGCATTAGTATTTAGTGTATATCACATCTGAATACTTTCTGATTTGCCGAGCCTACCAAGCATATCAAACAATGATCTTATGGCTCTTTCATCTACTCTATCCATGAGTCAGATACGTAAGCCAATGTACCATCATTTCCCAATGATCAATTTCTCACAATTTTATATGTTTGGCATGTATTCACCTTCCTTCATTATATATTCGGCATGTATTCACTTTCTCCCCATAACATGCATTTTCTCAATTACTTACAATTCTCCCCCTTAAAATGAAAACTCTATTTTTGGATTTTCATTTTACACAAAAACAAGACTCTATTTTTGGTAGTTTTGAGAAAAACTTGTAAACAAAGAAAAGTGATCAATCAACACGGATTTGCAGAATTGTAGTCAGGAAAATTTGCAGATTAGAAAGATTTGTCATGAAATTTGAATTAAACAGAATACTCCTCCATCAACGACTTTGCAATCGTCGATAGGTCTTCTAGAAGTACCTGCACACTGGCCAAACTAATTAGTCCAAAAATGACCCGAAGCGAATCGCTTCTGGTCGACCAGTGTCCTTGTTTTGCTTAGAAACCACCTTAGGTTTCCATTGCTGTTGTTTTGGTAAGTCAGTTCTTAATGAAGCAATCACAGGTGACTGTGATGTGGAAACTACATTTTGAGCTTTTGAAAACATTGGAACAAAACGGTTTTGTTTATGAGAAAATGTAGACTCAACTTCATCAAAAACTCTGCCTTGTTCATCAAAGAACTTTGTGGTGGCAGGTTTACCAAAAACTGATTTCTTGTGAAATCTTTGTGGCGAAACAGCAGGTGATGGACAGTCTTTTGCCATATGCCCTGGGCGACGGCAAATATAACAAATTCTTGTCGTTTTATCCCATCGGTGATATACCTGCGAAGAACACACATGAATATCTCTAACATGATCAGACTGAGAATCATATACCTGATGCCTGTGATCATGTACCCATTTAGATGTAGGGCTTAGAGATTGAGTACTTTCAGAAGAAATGGTTGCTTTCACAAAGACCTCAGCAATCTTCCGAGCATCAACACAATGAAGTGGAAATTCTTTGTCAGAAAATAATTGATCCGAACCCTTGAGTTTGTAAAGACGTTCGGGTTGAATTTTATCAGCTTGAAAAACTTCCTTCTTCACTTGTTTCATCTTTAATTTCTTCAAATCTGGAGATGAAGATACTTGAACCTTTTCAGCTTTGTTTTTCATCCTGTGAAAACCCAATCCTTCATGCTTTCCACAAATTTTCTCCTCAGGTGAAGAATGTCCATTCTTAGCCAATCGAGAAAATTCAGCTTTTACTTTAGTGACATTCTTTTGATCATAAAAAATCTTTTCACCACACTCAGGTTGAGACAGAATCTTGTCGCTAGAAGTAGCCGACTTCTCATTATCAGCAGATGATGATCCAGATACAAACTTTGGTGCAGGAGAAACCTCAGATTTCTTTTCCTTCTTGTTCTTATTCTTCCTGTTCTTCTTCTTCGGCATAACTTTCTCATCCTCAACAGTAGATGACGAAACCTTTGAATAATCAAATTCTTCAATTTGTTCCTTCACTTCTTTGACAGCTTCTTAAATATGAGCAGGGGGTGAAGCAGTCTTATCAAACATCTTCTCAAAATTTTCATCATTAGCTAAAAAGCTTGTGAAGACTTGAGAATTTGAAACATTATTAAGCAATCGATTAGCATCAAGAACCTGAACCTTCAGATCAGAAATTTTCTGTTGAGCCTTAGCATATTCTTTTTCTTTAGCAATCAATCGCTTTGCAACCTTGTGAGTTTCAAATTTTTGCAAACGCAGATTATCAAGTCCCTCATGTAATTTCTTCTTCAATTTAAGCTCGTTGCGCTTTTGAATCTCCAAATTTGCGGCTTGAACTTTATTGACACGAACTAACTCTCGCTTCTCCTCCAACAACTTCCCCATGTCAACTTGATATGCTTCAAGCTTAGCAGTTGACTCTTCAACATTCTTTGTAAGCAGATCAAGTTTGACTTTTGATTTATCAAACAAATTCTGAAAATCAGCAGCTGTATCTTCAGCTTCATCCTTCCATTTCTTGACATCTTTTACCAACTCATCCCGTTCTTCACAAATCTTAGCCTTTGAAATTTCAATATTCTTCTTATCTTGCTTCAAAGCTTCCAAAACCTCATTCAATGTTTGGATTTCCATGGTCAAATACTTATTCTTTAATGTCAACTCCTTGTCATGATCTTTAGAAATCTTCAACTCTGAATTAATCACATCAAATGCCTCAGACAGTTGTTGAACTTTATTCATCAACAAAGCATTTTCTTTCATCAGACTCTCCAAATTTTCAGCAGATTCATAAGAACTTGGAATTGAACTAGTATCGGAACTAGTTTCTGAATAAAAATCTTCTTGTTGATCATGAGTAACTATCAAAGCAGATGAATCATACCCAAACTGTTGACCCCAATCATATACACCAACATTTTGAGCCATTAAAGCTGTAGACTTGCTAATGTTACTAGTAGATGCTTGAGTAAAACCAGGCTTTGGTGATAGAGGAACACCAGACTTGTTTGTATGTGTCTGTTGACAGTCTTTAGCAAAATGTCCAAGCTGTGAACATTTATAACACTTTAATTTGGACTTGTCAAAACCCAATTTATCACCAGAAATATTTCTTCCATGTTTCTTAAAGAATCTCTTAGATCTTTGACAAAACATAGCATATTGCCAAGATACATCCAACTTCGGTTAGTTGATCAACATCAAGAGCATCAAGATCCTCACTGGTTAACTTTGCATCAGCAACATTTTTGAGAATTAATCCAAAGGATGATGAAATCAATGCAGAAATCATTTTGGCACAATCATCTGTTGATTCAGCTGAAAACGCATTTTGATTTGAAAAATTTGGAATTGTAAAGCTACAACCCTGTGAAGACTTGCTTTCCGGATTATCAAAAATTCCAGTCAAGAAGGCTGTACTTGGTGCAGAACTCAGACTTGGTTTAGCTTTAGCATTCATGCTTGCTGTATTTTCACCATGATACAACTCAGGATGTTGCATAGTAGCAGTTGATTTTTTAGAATTCAACATTTCCATTTCTCGAGCATGAAGTTTTCCAGTAAGCTCGTGAAATGTCATGGTAGAATAATCCTTGTCATGAGTGAGCAATAAAACATAATTCTCCCATTTTTCAGGTAACGCTTCCATGATCTTTTCCTTTAAATCCGCATCAGATTTTTTAATTCCAACAACCTTCAATTCACTAATCAAATGTGAAAATCTTGAAACTAGAGCAGTAATGTTTTCATTGTCATAATTCTGAAAATTATCAAATTCTTTATTCAAGACTTTCTTTCGACTCTTCTTATAATCAGCATTTCCTTCACATCTTGCGGATAAGGCATCCCACAATTGCTTAGATTTCTTGCAAGTGCTAAATTGATGAAGCAATTCAGTAGGTAAAGCCGTAGTAAGATAACCATAAACTTTCTTTTCAAGCTCATAACTTTTTCTTTCAGCAGCATCGAATTCTTGAATTTCTTTAAGATCTCCATCTTCCATTGGTCGTTCATACAATTTTTGAATTGGAATCCATAAAATCAATGTCATTTGTGCTAACATAAGGAGAAAATCATTTCTTCCAATTTTGATAATCTTCAAGCTTTAACAATTTGGGAACTTTCTGACTTGTTCCAATTTCATTATCAAAATTCAGCATGGTTTGCATGGCACTTTGCATTGCAGCAAACGCGTGAAATTCCGACATCGTGAAAAACTAGATTCTGGTGACCGAACCTGCTCCGAACCTATCACAGACCTCCGAACTCTGTACGAACCTAAATCCAAAGTCCGAACTATGTCCGAGCCTGCTCCGAAACAAACACAAAAGTCCGAACTCCTAAGTAACACCGATCTAGTTCCGAACCTTGAACCACACCGAACTCCGACCGAAACAACTCCGAACACTGACCGAAAGCTGTCCGAACTCGAAATTCGGAGCAGTTACTCCGAACTTGACCAGTTACCTCCGAACTTCGACTTCATTTTTCAAAAACGCACGAAAATGGATTGATTTTGACGAAACTTGTTACTGTGAATTTGAAAAACTGATAGAAAATGGTTTACAAGCAAGTTTGACACCAAACACTCGATAGAAATGATGAAAATCACAAAAACAATCTCGAGAAACACAAAAAACGCTTCAAAAATACGAAAGTAGCAACCACAGATCAGTAGAGTGAACCAGAAAGCTCTGATACCACTTGAAAATGCGTGAGCATCGGATCGTCTACTCGATCTAGCTAATCGGACATCGAAACGTAATTAACCGATTGTTTTATTGATCAACGAAGAACAATTACAACCAGTAAACACTTAGAAATGGACTCAGAGAATACACACTCAGAAACACATACTTAAGATATCTTGCACGCTCAGAACCCCCAATTACAAAAACCAATCACCTATATATACCCGCTGGTTCGAGCTTCGGCCGAACCTCAGGTTCGGCTAGTCCGAACTTCAGGTTCGGACCTAGTTCGGCCAGACCTAGATTGACATGATCTTGTACTTTGTTTGATACTTCACACGACGCACATATCAGGTATCAACAAGAACGAAAAAGATGATAAGAATAAAGGGACTGGAACTTCGAAAGGTAAACCCCGACTCTATATCATGACAGCCGAAGAGGCACGTGTGAATGACGACGTGATCTCCGGTATGTTTTCTGTTAATAACATGATTGTTAGCATTCTATTTGATTCTGATGCCAATAGAAGTTTTGTGACATCCGAGAATTCCAAGGTTAACTTCCGTTAGACAATCTCCGTTAGTTACGTTATAAGTGTTAACTTAGTAACTAATGCTTAACTAGGCCGAATACGTCCACGACCTTTGGTTGATCACCGAACCCGTCCATATGTGTTATGTGTTTATTTATTTATTGTCATTATGTGCAATGTGATTTAAACGCATGATTTAGTATTAATAATAGAATGTAAATTGGCCACTTTTGGTTTCCAGCGAAACTACCGGGCGAAACTGTAGATTCGCTCGGTAGCCGGCTAAACTGTTTGACTTGCATGAGTTCAGAGCCAGTTTCGCTTGGCCAGCGAAACTGCCAGCGAAACTAGCTCCTGATATAAAGTCTATTAAACCCTAATTACATCCCATTTGCATCATCTCCACACTAAACACACACACACTCTCCTGGAAATTTCTGGTCAGTCGAGAAACACCACGAGCCGACGTGATCTCAGCCTCGAGACATCATCCATTCGGACCCTAGATCAAATCGTGAGTCCCAAAACCATACTTTATGCATTTTCTATGTGTTTTACTATAAAGCATGCCTAGATCTCCATAGAATCATTAGATCTTCTGATATGATGCTTAGGAATGCTAGATCTATCATAAAGTCTGTAACTTTACGTTTGAAATCAAACCATAATGAAGATTCATGCTAGTTAGGTCATTTTAGGTTTAAAATGTGTTTTTGGTGATTTGAATGTGAAAACCCATGTTTAAGGTGTTAAAAACTTGTTGTTTGATGTTGGTAAATGTTTATGCATGCTAAATATTGAATCACATGAAGTATGGAAGCTGTTAGATTGATTTTTAGGCTGATTTATGTGTTTTTCGCGACCAGCGAAACTGAGCTGTTCTCTGGGCGAAACTATACAGCGAAACTGTATAGATATTCATCCAGCGATACTATGTGGCGAAACTATAGTGTCGCCCGCGAAACTAAGTAGACCTGCTCGAACGAAACTACCGAGCGAACCAACCTGAACGAAAGTTCAAACCAGTTTCAAGCGAAACTAGGCTAGCGAAACTGCGTCAGCAGTTTCGGGCGAAACTAGCTAGCGAAACTGTGTCATCGGGTAATCCCTAGCGAAAGTGCTGCCCGTGCACCTGGCGAAACTATGTAGCGACACTAAGTAGCGAAACTATGATCTGACCAAAACCCAACTTGTGCAACTTGTTTGAATGTTATGCTATGACTTACATGATTATGCAATAATGAAACATGCCTTGATTTCTGAATTATATGAACCCTTGTTATGATCAACCATCGGTGTCGTGTGTCGGTATGTCGTGTCATAGTTCCAACGTGCTATGTTATGGGCCATAGTGACGTGAGTTAAAGATTAGACACAAAACTAATACTTAAGACCTAAACGTGTTCATAGGTCTTCGTTAAGCAAACAATATTTGGATTATTTAGCAAGTGTAGCAGTGCGCATACGCATCTAGACAACTCAAAAAGCATGAGAAGAATTACACCACTCACGATTTGGAGTTAGGAGCAATAGTCTTCGCTCTTAAAATTTAGAGACACTACCTATATGGAGCCAAATTTGTAGTATACTCCGATCACAAAAGTTTACAGCATTTGTTCAGTCAAAAAGAGTTAAATATGCGACAAACGACGCTGGATGGAAGTGCTGAGTGATTATGATTGCGAGATCAAATACCACCCAGGCAAGGCCAATGTAGTGGCAGATGCATTAAGCAGGAAGGAAAGAGTTAAGCCACTGAAAGTTCGAGCATTGAGATTAGACGTAAGCGTGGATTTAATTGGAGAAATCATTGAAGCACAAAAGAAATAGATAGCTGACTCCAACGTCGAGCGGGACGAGATGATGACTGTTGTAAGAAAATTGACAAAAGAAACGGAGGGCATCCTTAGACTAGGCAAACGTATATGGGTGCCTAAGGAACGAGGTCTACGTGATGTAATCCTTCGAGAAGCTCACAAGTCTAAGTACATGCTTCATCCAGGAGGCGACAAAATGTACCAGAATTTGAGAGCTAATTATTGGTGGCCAGGAATGAAAAAGGAAATTGCTGCCTATGTTGAAAAGTGCCCAACTTGCTTGCAAGTAAAAGCTGAACATCAGAATCCTGCCAGGTGTCTTCAGCGAATAGAACTCCCTGAATGGAAGTAGGAAGAAATCACCATGGATTTCATGACAAAACTTCCAAAGACTAGAAGCAGAAACGATGCCATTTGGGTAGTCGTGGACCGTTTGACAAAATCTGCTCACTTCTTACCAATGGCTGAAACTTATAATGGAAAGCAACTGTCAAAGTTGTTTGTAAACGAGATTATATCAAAGCATGGAGTGCCAAAGTCCATAATCTCGGATAGAGATAGCAGATTCACCTCTCACTTTTGGAGAAGTTTTCAAGAAGCAATGGGGACCAAATTAAAATTTAGTACAGCCTATCATCCCCAAACTGATGGACAGAGTGAGAGAACGATTCAAACCCTGGAAGATATGCTAAGATCTTGTGTTATAGAATTTGGCGGTAGTTGGGATGACCATCTCCCACTAGTCGAATTTTCATATAATAATAGCTACCATACCAGCATTCAAATGGCTCCGTTTGAGGCATTATATGGTAGGAAATACCGAACACCAGTGTGCTGGTCTGAAGTGGGAGAGGGCCAACTTACAGGACCTGAGCTGATCATGGAAACTACAGAAAAGATTAGGGAGATCCGTAAAAGGCTTAAAACCGCTCAGGACCGACAAAAGAGTTACGCAGATCGGCGTAGGAGATCATTGATTTGCAGAGGGAGACATGGTGATGTTGAAAATATCACCTTGGAAGGGTATAATTCGTTTTTGCAAAAGAGGAAAATTGAGTCCACGATATATCGGACCTTTCAAGATAATATCAAGAGTCGGAGAAGTGGCTTATCAGTTAGAATTACCTGAAGAGCTTAGCGGAGTCCACGACGTGTTTCACGTATCGAACCTACGGAAATGTATGGTAGATGAAGCTCTCGCGGTTCCGTTAAAAGAAATCAAAATTGATAAAAAGTTGAACTACACAGAACAGCCCATTGAAATAATGGAACGAATCACAAAGAAGTTACGTAAGAAAAGGATTCCAATGGTGAAAGTCAAGTGGGATGCTAGACGTGGTCCCGAATATACGTGGGAATCCGAATTAGACATGAGGAGAAAATACCCCCAACTATTCAATTAGTGCCTAACGAATTCCGGGACGGAATTCCTTTAAGGGGGAGACAATGTAACCTTTGTGTCTAAAACATTGATCCGAGCTGGAAACTTTAAATGAAAAATATTCAAAATTTCTGAATCACAATTTCAGGCGGTACGCCTAGGATTAGGAAATCCTAGGCGGTACGCGACCCGCTTGGTAAATGGGTTGGGTTGCGGCACCCATCGGATCCTCGCATACCCGCTACCTAAAAAATTTGGGCGGTACGCCCCAAATTGAGTATTTTGGGGCGGTACGCCTCATTTCCAGATCGTTAAAAACAAGGAATTTGGCCTTTATAGCCTTACACACTTGTGAATTGCCTCACTTCCGGCCAGAGCACTCTCTTGACAGTCCCAGAGCTCTGCCTCACTCACATTCAAGCCATAGAAGTCTTGTGGAAGGGTGGATCTTCATAGGTAAGCTTTCTAATCACCATTTTTCATAACAAGACTATGTTAAATTGTTGAAACCCTCACCCATTGCTTGAATTCTCATCAACTCAGTAGTGTGGGCATTTTTGGGAGATGAATGAGGTGTGTGGAAACATGATTCAAGGTTAATCAAGGTAAGGATTCCTTGATTTTGATTTGAGAAAGTTATTTAGGGTTTTCTTTAAGATCATACCCTCATAAAATGGTTATGGATCATGCATGCAATCAAGGATTTGCTCCTGGAAGTTGGATTGGGGACTTGAGAGAACAAGGAAATCAGAAAAGCTCAGTTGTACAAGAATTCCTCCATAAGGTACAACCCTTCTATGCATGCATGTTGATTTTTCCTATAATTGGAAACATTTAATGAATGGATGAACAAACCCAGATTTGATCAGTGATTATAATGTGGAAATAAGTTATTGAGTCACAAGAATTCTGTCCCTAATGATATTCGTATGAAACGAGGTTCGAATTGATGAAACTTACCATAAATGGAAAGCTCGGGAATTGGGGTTAAGCTTTGATTAAGAAAATAGACCACAAATAAACCCCTAAATCAACCCCAACATGATATACTATTGATCTAGCAAACAATCTGGCCTCAAAACATCAATGTGTAAAAATGGCACTAAAAGACAAAATAGTCGGAACAGACAGGGGCGTACCGTCCAAAATCTCTGCATGCAGAGCGGTACGCCCAGAAAAATGAAACAGGAGCCAGAACCAACAGATTACAGCGTACCGCCCAAAAGTATATGGATCAGCGCGGTACGCCTGGATTTAAAATCAGGAATTTGGATTATAGCTTGACGCGTACCGCCCAGAAATGTAAATTTCCAGGCGGTACGCCTATGAAAGAAAATGACAGAATGTTTGGCCGATTTTAAGTGAACCAAAAACTTAACCGGTTGATCTAGTGACTGTAATTAGTGATACTTTGAACATGAGATTGTTATGGGACACGTTAGCATTGTATATGACACGTATACACATGATAATTCTGATAGGTCGCTAGAAACCGAAGATAAGGTATCCTAGTTGAATCCCGGATTTCCGTCTAGCATATTGTTTCTGACTTCATTGCTGTGAGTCCTCTGACTTCCTTCATTAGTTAACTGTTTGAGATCACATGTTTGCTCTGATGTATCTGTTATATCTGTTATGCTTATCTTGTCGAACACTGTGAGTCAGAATGCCCTGTGTGGGTCATTAGAGACTTTCTGGTCATTAAGGTTGAGACCACTAGACATATAAGGGATTATAGCGGCCGATATAGTTGAACGATCCATATTCACCCGGATCCTCTAGTATTAATTTACTAGGGGGAATATGTACTTATATGTTGAACTTAAAAACTACTCGTAGAGGGCGTATGGCTACGCGCAACGTGCCTGTAGAGTATCTGAGTGTTGACCTTGGGTGCGGCATGATAAATTCATAATATGCATGTGTTAAAAACTGTTAATGTGATGATGGTAGTTACGACTCACCAACAACGTATGTTGTTGACTTTGTGATTGAAATATGTTGCAGGTAAGCAAGTGTAGGTGTGGACCTAATCTGAACTTGGAATATTCTGATGGTTGTTGTCACTATGGATAGGGCTCTGTATAATAAACTAATGATGTTTGTTTCCGAAGACCTGTTATGACTATGTTTCCCTTGTAATAATGTATCTCTTGTTTGTTCAGTCCTGGGTCATATTCGGTGGCTATCAATTCTATTAGGTCGGCTAAGAGGTGCCCTGTGCATCCTCAGTCAGAGTCGGCCTAGGGTTTCACTGTGAGGACTGGATGTCCGTTTTGTATGCTTGTTTGTTTATTATTCAGTTGGTGCCT
The DNA here is from genome assembly GCA_039602395.1 of Deinandra increscens subsp. villosa. Taxonomy (NCBI): domain Eukaryota; kingdom Viridiplantae; phylum Streptophyta; class Magnoliopsida; order Asterales; family Asteraceae; genus Deinandra; species Deinandra increscens. Next base: position 2,568,366 of record JBCNJP010000024.1, on the reverse strand, counting down.
CGGGAACTGATACGGACAGCCGGTCCCACACCCTCCCCCACACCTGGCAGGGGGCGGCGGAGGGGGGTGTGACATAAATTGTCTCACAATTCCCTTCTCCTCACAAAATGAATTCAGAACATGATTTTTGAATTTTGTGCCATTGTCACATCTGATTGTTTTGACCTTGAGATTTGATTGATTTTCTACATTAATTACAAGAGTTTTCAGCAATTCAGCAGTTCCATCTTTTGTTTTGAGAAAGAAAACCCAATTATATCTTGAAAAATTATCAATTATCACAAAACAATATGATCTTTTTCCTAAACTCATTACTCTAGTTGGACCAAATAAATCCATGTGTAAAAGCTCTAGAGGTTTTGAAATAGAAGACTCAACTTTTGGCTTAAATGAGGTTCTGTGTTGCTTGCCCTTGAGACATGGCACACAGTTTTCAGAACATGCAAAATACTTATTAGGAAGACCCTTAACCAAGACAAGATTCACAATTCTGTTCATGTGTTTTGTAGTTCACATGACCTAACCTTCTATGCCACAGATCAGATTCGTCAACTGAGGCTTTGGATACGAAGCAAGCAGTGCCACATGAGGGTGTAGCAACTGACATTTCCAAAATGTATAATCCATCTCTCCTGGGTGCCTTAAGCATTATAAGTTCATCAGGAATTTTGACACCAGGTTTGAGGACTATGGCCTCTTTCTCATTTAACATTAAATTCAAATTCTTGTCACACATTTGTGAGACACTAAGCAGGTTGAAATTTAATGTATCAACAAAATTGACTGTCAAATTTTACCAGTCCATTTGTCACATCACCTTGTGCTGTGATATGGCCTTTTGTGCTTCCAAAGGCAACTGGTCCTCGATTGTTTCTTTTTGTGTTTTCCAGAATGTGCTTATTCCCTGTCATGTGGCAAGTGCATCCACTGTCAACTACCCATAGGCTATTTTGGCCTTTATTCTGCACCTGCACATATCTGAATTGATTAATTTCTATAGGGGACCCAAGCCTGAGTGGTCTTGGGTCTGCCATAAGCATCATTATACTTATACTCCTTGAGTACTAAAGTATTTAAAACTGGAGCTTCATTGAGTAGATCATCATTATCAAGACTGAAGTTCTCATGTTGAGTACTTGTTTGACTAGACCTTTCACCTTTGGTGTTCTTTCTCTCAGCAATTTTTCTATCCCTATATTCTTTAAACTTCCTTTGCTTGTTGGTTAATTTCTTAAATTTTTCATTTTCTTGGTTGACCAACTTAGTTCTCTCAGGTGATTTTGAAAATCTTTGTGGAAAGTGTTGATTTTGATTTGAACTCTCCCCCTGAAATGGAACACAGTGATTTCCACTTGAACTTTTAGCAAAGAATTTTTCAGATTGGTTAGATTTGGTGTTTCTTGAAAAGTTTTCTCTAGAGGTAATCTTTCCTCTAGAAGGATTTCTTCTTCCTTGAGCTTCAAAATGCTCAAACCCATCAGCAAAATGTACATGTGGTCTCTGGAGCAGTAGCTGATCTGGGTTGAGTTTTGTTTTCCGGTTGAACATGAGTTCGAGCGGAAAAATGTTCCGTCTGAACTTCAGCCGGAAAATGATTTTGCTTTAAAACAGAGAAACTTCCATTTCTATCATTACCAATTAAAACCCTGTTGGAATCAGTTCCAAAATACTTCAAAGTGTGGTTTTTTACAGGTGAAATTCTTCTTGTGATTTTCTTTAGAAAGTCAGCCTTTGGTTTCAAGACAGATTTTGGTATCAAAAATGGTTTAACTTTACTCATTAGGTTAAACTGGCAAACAGCAGCTAGGTGACCTTGTTCACCACAGCACATACATTCAACAACTTTGGGTTCAAACTTTCTAGGAGACTCAAGTTTGGTTACTTGGTTGAAATTTAGTTGACCAAGCCTTTGAGTTTAACTTCCCTTTGGTTGCTCAGGTTGCTTTCCTCCAGCTTTTGAATCCTTAGGTTCATAAAAAATTGGTGGAGGAACAACAATTGATGGTTTCAAAATGTTTGATTGGTCAACTGAAGCAGATGAGCTTGCAACAGTGACTTCAGTTTTCTTAGAGTCAACAGTGTTTTCAGAACTTGACTGTGATGAAATGTCATCAACTGTGAGACTAAATTTGCATTCAGATTTTAAAGCATCAATTGGTTTGATTACAGGTGAGTATTCAATTGGTGGTTTAACAAAGTTATATCCAACACCCGCTTTACCATACATTCCTCCCATCCACAGTTTCTCAGCCTTTTTGTTTGCTGCTTGGAATTTATCACAAGTGAACAAAGCATCTTTCAGTTTGATCTCAAGAACATCAACCTCAGCCTTAGCATCTTTGGTTTCATTTCTTGACTTTTCAAGCTTTGAGAGCAAGTCATCAAGCTGAGTTTCAAGCACTGAGTTGGTTTGTTTCAACTGTTCATACTCTTTGGTTAAATTTTCAATTTTTGAAATATATGAAAATTCAGTTTTCTTAAAACATTCCTTTAACTCATTTAGGTTTGAAACTTCATCAATCAAGTCAATGTTGTGATTTCGGTACTTTGCCACTTGTTCTATGCAGGCATGGCTGCATAAATTTTCTAGAACTTTCTCAGGGATAGAGTTTACCTGATCTGAGGTGGAGTCTTGTTTAGACATCAAAGCATGGTTGATAGGCTCAAACTCAGCAACGAAATCTTCCCATTCAACACATGAGGTTTGATTTGCAACAGCAGCTACCACATTTTGGTGGTTTTGACTTCCAATTGGTTTTGGGGGGGGGGGGTGGTGGGTGGGGTTGGAACCTGAGTTGTTTCCAGAGTTGTTGTTGTTTGAGTTGCTTCCTCCATGATTTTTCCCTTGGACATGACTCTGATTCTATCCTTCTCTTCTTGGTTAAGGCAATCCCTTGCAAAGTGACCAAGTTGGTGACAGTTATAGCACTTCACCTTGCTTTTGTCAAGGCCTATGTGAGCACCTTTTGCTCCCTTGTAGGTTCTACCAGTTCTTTTGTAGATCCTTTGAGCTCTGACAGAAACCATAGCAAGTTGAGTCATAATGTCCATTTCCTCCAAATCATCAGCACCTATGCGCTCAAGATCTTCAGGTATGAAGCCTTGGTATGAGTCAGTTGCTACATGAGCATTGTGAGAGTTTTCAAACACGTTTGAAAAACTTTCTTGATACCTTGGTGTCTCAGGGAAACTGACAATAGGTGACAAATATGATGATGAGTTTTAAGACCTTTGACTGTTAAAATCAGTAGTTACTAGTGCAGATGAAAACAGCTGAGTTGACTCAGAAGATGAGTTTTGTTTAAGATCTAGTTCCATTTCATAGGCACTAAGTATGCCATGAAGTTCACTAAGTCTCATCTTTTTCAAGTTTTTGCATTCCCTTATGCTTACTGTGTAAACTGTCCACACAGAAGGCAGGGAACGTAGGAACTTTCTGTTAACATCTACCTGGTCTAGTTTACATCTACTTTTTGGAGTTCATCAAGCAAAGAAACAAATCTTAAGTACTGGTTTGTCATTGTTTCACCAGATTTGAAAGTAAAGTTTTCATACTTCTGTTTTAAGACATCTTTCTTGTTTTCTTTAACTTCACTGGTTCCTTCATACATTTCACTTAAGGCATTCCACAGGTCAAATGCAGTTTTATATCCTTTGAACCCACTTAAAATGGAATTAGGAAGTGCAGCCTGTAGAGTCCAATATGCCTTATGGTCAAATTCGAGAGCAGTATAGTCAGATTCAACATATTTATGAAGTGGTTTAGGTATTTTGACTTTTGCATCATCAGCAGATGAAACCATGGGTGAGTAGGGACCTTCAGTAAAAGATTTCCAAATACAACGGTCCAAAATCCTAACAAAACCTTCCATCCTGAGTTTCCCGGTACCAAAGTCATCAGGAGAAAACATTGGTGGTTTGTTGGAAGAACCATTTGGGCAACTTAAGCTGAAATCACTCATTTTGAAAACTTTTAGAAAGATAAGAAAGCAAAGCTTGTAAAGTAAGCAAGTAAAGTATCAACCTTGAAGCACAGAAAGTCTTCAAGGTAAGAGCCAAAGCTCTGATACCACTTGTAGGATCGTTAAAATTTAGAGTTAAACTTAAACAAAGCCCTTTACTCGCAAATATAACCCTGCGGAATTAAAGTTATATTTTACTTTACTCAAGCAATAATAAGTTCTTGTGTATAATGTAAAAGCTTGATTTGCAAAGATATAGTAACAACAAAGTATCAAATACTTGGCACTATTTGCATTAAATCGAAGCTACACTATTACAAGTTGTTCAAGAACTGATAACAACGATGATGACAACTGTGTGTAAACTAAGAGCTAACAAAGCTATATATATAGTGCAGATGAGATCAATGACAGCCTTTGATCTCATGCGATCTAATCTAGACCGTAAATTAAAAAGTCAAATACAAACTACCAAAAGAATAAACATCGACAATTGGAATATCTTGCGTGTTTGCAGCACCATACTACTTTAGGAGAACGGCTTGAATCAGATATAGAAGCATACGAGAAGCTTTTGTAGGATTGGACTTGCTGAAAAGACATCTCAGGAAAAGTCCGGTTGAACTCATTATCTGGTGGATAATCGAGTTCACCCGGAATATTCGCTAAGGGACAAAACTGCTTCTTTCCGCTTGAACTGCCAGTTCTGCTTGAAGTGAGAATTCCGCTTCAACTTCAACTTCAGCCGGAACATAGTAAAATTGGCATTCAGCCGGAAATCTTCCAAGCGCAATATTCCTTACAAGTTAGAAATGGTCCCATGAAGTCAAGTCCCCACACATGGAAGACTTCACAAACCTGGATGTAGTTCCGGGGCATCTCGTTATGCGGGGAGATGTTCCCAGTTCTTTGACAAGCGTCACGGGTCTGTACTAGTTTGTGAGCGTCCTGATATATAGTTGGCCAGTAAAATCCAGAATCGAAAACTTTTCATGCGGTGGCGTTGGCTCCATGATGGTCACTGCAAGGTCCAGAGTGACAATGTTTAAGGATGCTAGTGGTCTTGGTACCATAGACACATCGTCCGATAAGTTGGTCGGCGCATATATTGAAGAGATATGGGTCTTCCCACATGAAATATTTAACGTCAACGAAGAATTTCCTTCGCTGTTGATGTGTTAGCCTTCTAGGTACGAGGCCACTTGCGAGATAGTTTTCCATGTCTGCAAACCAAGGTTTAGCACAAGATTCAACTCTTTGGAGGTATTCTGTTGGAAATATCTCATTTATTTCTCCTCCTGAATACTGAGTATTGCTTTCAAGCCTTGAGATGTGATCAGCGGCTCTATTCTTAGCACCTTTCTATCCCTAATCTCAATGTCGAACTCTTGAAGGAGAAGATTCCAACGGATGAGCCTTGGTTTAGCATCTTTCTTTCTAAAGAGGTTTCTAATGGATGCATGATCCGTGAAAACAATAATCTTTGACAACACCAGATATGAACAGAACTTATCGAAAGCAAACACCACTGCCACCAACTCCTTTTCGATAACTGTGTAGTTTTCCTGGGCGTCATTAAGCGTTTTACGAGTGTAGTAAATTGGGTTAAAGTGCTTGTTTTTCCGTTGACGTAATACTGCCCCCACAGCATAGTTGTTGGAGCATAATTCTAGGTTTTTGTTGGAGCATATTTCTAGGTCGTCATATGAAGTATCAAATACAAGACAAAAGATGCAAATGTGCTGCTGTCCGAACTGAAGACGAACTGCCAGTTCAGACGTACACGAACTTATCTGAAATGGCAGTTTGGCTGATCGTGTATTTGTGCTTTAATGTTCAACTATAAATAGTCTTGTCTTGTATAGCTTTAAATCTTCTTGGTCATATTCTACACTTTCTGTGTGTGTTTTTATGTGGGTTTTCTCTCAAGCTTATCAATACAAATTTTCATTTGTATTTACATTTTGAACTCGTTTACATCTCATAATCACTACATTAGCAAACGATCCAACGCCCACGCAGTTTTAATTGGTATCAGAGCAAGGTTCCATTTGCTACTCAAATTGTAGTGATTTTTGAGTTTTTCTAGAGAGAGAAAGTGGTTTTTTTTTGCGAAGTTTCATCAAGTTTCCTCAAATTCGATATTTTTTTATGTTAAATTTGATTTCAGAACGTTTCTATTGTATTTTCGTTGTCTACTGCTAAAAATCTCATTCAAAAACACCAAATATCGCATATATTTAAAAACAATACGGTTTTGTTCGTCTGAGTTCGCGTCATGAATTTTTAGTTCGGCTGAAGAACTCCTAGTTCGGGTAAATAACTGCTCCGAAGTGCGAGTTCAGACTAGTTCGATTCAGTTCGTTCATCCGAACTACCAGTTCGGATAAGTTCGTTCAACCGTAGTGTCAGTTTGGGTGAGTTCGGTCAAAGAAGTGTCAGTTCAGTTCAGTTCGTGAAGATTCAGTTCGGACCAGTGTAGAACACAGGAACGATCTTGCTAATGCATGACGATCTCAATTCGGTAAACAACAAGGTAAATAACACTTCTTTATTGCTCAACCTTTAGAGAGAGAAAGTAAACAGGTTACACCTTCAGAAAAACACAGTTTACAGTTCAAACCTCACAGCTACTGTCCTCTAAACGAGCTAAATCTTTTTATACTAGATCTGGCCAACGGACCAACTAACCAGCGTACCAGATGGTCCGGGCGTACCATCTGGTCCGCCCCTGGTCCGCTGAGACCAGATTATACAAAACATTATAAATACAAGACCTAGCACTAGACAACTATATATGCTTCTACAAACTCCCCCTTGTCTTGTGCTAGTCTTCAGAAGCTTTTGATCAAGTCTCTTTCCAGTGTTGTCTTCTATTATTCCCCGCATGAATCCCGAACGCAAAACATACTCTGATCACCTGTTGAAATTGCAAGGCTTGTTCAGCATGTTCAGCCTTATACAAAATGTTGCTGTGATAGAGTTTGTCTGTGTCATCCTTTGATAAATTGATAAGCCACATCGGATCATACAGTCTGACCACTTTGTTCCCTTCCTTCACTACTACCACTGCTTCACCAGTACTTTCATCATAATACCACCATTTCAGTGTTTTAATGAAATCTTGTTCTAGCTTCTTCAATGGAATTTTCTTCATCTGAACTGGCTTCTTATACTTCACAATGATCAGGGCTTTTCCAGTGTTCGGGTTGACTTCGGTTGGATGTTCAACAAATCTCGGTCTCTGAGGAGTTAAAAATTGGAACTTTCCTTGACATTCTTCAATCAATGTCTCTTTGAAAACTGCAACCAATATATCATTTTCATAATTCAGAAACTGACATCTGGATAAGTCTCTTACATCACAGACCGGCAATGTACTAAATCTTGTTGGACATCTCAGATACATGATTCCAAACTCCTTTTTGATAGCATAACACTTAAGTTGAGAATCATACATCCAACTGATTATTCTGCCAGACGCTTGTCTACCCTTTCTTTCAAAGTATTTCTTCTAATCAACCTCCTTTATAGATGATTTTACTGGCATTTTCTTTGCCCTTTGCTCTTTTAACCATGCATCAAATAACATTTTCTTCTCTTGTTCTTCAGTCAAGTCTTCAGACTCAGTTGATGCTGGCTGATCATATTGCTTTTCAGTCTCTTTCTTCTTTAACTCATCTTCAACTTTGTCTTCATCGTCTTTACCAAAGAAATTAAACCCACTAGACTGATCATTATCTGCAAAGTTTCCATATATTATAGGATCATCCGGATATTCTTCAGCCGTCATATCTTCCACTTCTACCGGTTCCTCCTCATAATCTACATTTTCATATGAATCTTCTTCATTATAAGGATCGGCAAACGGAACATCATCCACATCTTCTACATTCAGAGCAAAGATAGCAGCTAACTGCTCTTTTGTATACGGATTTAAGAACTCTCCCTCAACCCTGGTCACCGGGGTTACATCATAGATTTGTGTGTCGGTCTCCCCCTGAGATGTAGTAGAAGTACCAGCAGCGGCAGCAGACGTTCCAACTGCACCAGTATCAGTATCAGATCCTCCAACACCTCCTTCAGGATCAGGATCTTCGTTCAAATATCTCATCACATCATCATCATCTTTGCAACTTTCATCTGGATTAGGCCTTCTCTCCCCCTGAGCAGGTAAAGCTTGAATCAATTGGTTTAGCTGCTCACCCAAGGAGATAGAAAGTTGTTGCAGTTTAGCAATTTCTTTGTCTTTTTCTTGATCTCGAGATCGTAAATGAGCAATTGCACGATCTTTCTCTTGATCTCGAGACACCAATTCTTTCACCAAATTCTTTAACCCTCTAATTTCATCTGTTTGCTGACGATTCGTTGATTCCAACTCATCGAGCCTGGTTTGATGAATTGCCAGCTTCAGATCAGTAGATGAAATTGTTGATTGAGTAGAAGCACTTATGGTAGAAGCAGCAGTAGAACCCGAAGCAGCAGAAGTAAACCTTTTGATAATCAACTTTTGCCTCGGGGGAACAGACATACTTTGAACATTAACGCTCTTTGTAGTCGGTTGTACTGGAATAGAGGATTGAGATTGTACTTTTTGCTTCTTAGCCGGCGAACTGTGACCAGATTTTCTTGCATCTGCCAGAAATAAGCCTTGTTGCACAGTAGATCGCTTAGCCATACGTTTGACTTTTCCAGAATAAATCACTTTAGCTTTGCCTTTGTCAGCTGCCGAAGACTTTCTAACAGACTCCTCCGCTTCCGGAGTATAAGATGGATCAACTGTGTCTTCAGCCTGCTTAGTCCTCTGTTCATATTGTGAAGTATCCAAATTCTGCGACTTTAGATAAGTGATATGTTGTTTGGAACCCTTCTTGACAGAAATATTTCTAGCATTATGCAAGATGGACACGTAGGCACCAGATTCTGATTCAGTATCAGAAGAAACAAGATATCTCTGTGGCATTTTATTCTGTATAAGCAAGTTTACAATATCAGTATGAGAAATCTGCTGCAAGTAACTTGGCTTGAATAAAAAAAACAAAAATATGAAATAAGTTGTTTGCCAGTATTCCTGATCGTGTGGGTACCATGTTATTAGTGCTTGATAAATACACTTAATTTCATATCAGAAAGCTATAAACATGACCTGCTTTAGCTGAAATAAACCAAATGGTTGTATTCTCAGACAACTTGGCTTGCATGCTTAGTATTTTGAAATTGAAATGTGTATGATGCGTTATGTCTGATATGATCTCACGTTGTGATCTTTCTCACAAAAATATAAGTTATCGCATTTAAATTTTTGTAAGTTAGTGTTTTTTACTAAGTTTAGAAAATTTCAAAAAGATTTTATCTGTGTTTTAGCATAAGTTTGATAAACCAAAAAGATTTTAGTGTGTTTTGATATAAATTTGGTAAAAATCAAAAAGATTTTCATTCTGATTTATTTTTTATCAACTGAATTCGGTAATGGAAAATTCCTGATTAAATGAACCACAATCGATGCTAAATCAGCTCATCGTGTTTGAAATTAAAGAAATTGAACGTTTTGGATTAAAAATGAGATTTTGAAGGATAAAGGGCAAAATGGTCTTAATTCTGATCCAGCGGACCATATGGTACGCCGGGCGGACCATTTTGGGGTATAAATATCGCTTTCTGGTCCGGGTTCTTCATAACCCGCGGACCATCTCTTTTTTCTCTGAAAGAAACCCTAGACCCTCATACGACTATTCCTTTGATTTTTTCGTGTATAACGAGCTGTTGCACGTGCTTTTGTTGCTAAAGGTAGGTTTTAACATTGCGCATCTAATGGTGGTTTTGATTTGCAGATTGATGATCTCATTGGAGAGATATTTGAGATTTAAGATTCGGTTTTTCGAAAACACTAACTCAAAAGGGGTTAAGCAAGATTTAGGTGTTGTTAATTGATGAGAAACACATAGACCTGCTCGGTTTTCATTCTAGAATAAAACCTTTGTGTCCGATTTTCAAAAACACTTGATTTGGAGGGTTTGATTTGGCAAAGACCGTTCGGTGTCTGTTCGTCCGCCGGACCAAATGGTCCGCGGCGGACCAGATGATCCGCAATCAATTCTGATCTGCAATCTGGTCTGTTTGACCAAATCTGATCCGCGGTCAACAATTTCTGGTCCGCCGGATCAGATGATCCGGATGACCAAATGTGATCCGCCGTTTGGTCCGCTCATCAATTTTTTTCAAAAAGTTATTCGTTTGAGCGTTTCACATAAAATCAGATTTAGTCATTGATAATTCTGATTATATTGAATGATTTTAATGATAGTTTGTTTTGATGATGTGTACAGATATGGCAGATTTCAAATCGATCGGTGAACACAATGTTTGTGCATTTCTAGATGCAGCAGAAAGATGGAAACCTCAATTTCTTAACATCTTTGATTTCATGAGACGATCAAGGATATTATATGCTGCTACTCATGTGTGTCCTCCATACAAAGACTTGCTTGTGATGTTTTGGAATTCTGCTCAAGTTGATTGTTCTGTTGAGCCGTCCGTGATTAGTGCTCGAATTCTAAACACTGATGTTGTCATTTCTGAAGACGATGTGAGGAGGATTCTGCAATTAAATGATCAAGCTGCCTATCCTACAGTTTTTCATGAAGCTGATCTAGTAGCTTTGCTTAAAAGAATCAAATATGATGGTCAACTTTATGTTCCGTGGTATTTGAAGGCGAATCTGAGTCCTCCGTACAAGTATCTGATGCATGTTATAATCAAGTGTTTTGGGAATCGAACGAGAGGGCAGGAGGAATTTGATTGAGGGTGTTGTCATTTTTCTCTGCGTTGGTGTTAAATCGAGAATTCAATTTTTCTGTATGGATTTTCAATTATATGAAGGAGAATATCTTGAGGAAACAAGTGAGAAGTATTATGTATCCGAGATTCATACAAATGATCTTGAATGATCTGCATCCAAATCTTCCGAAGAACGCTGCTGCGATTATTGATATGAAGCATATGAACAGAGTTGTTGTTGGGAAGATTCCTGTTTATCAGAAGCGTAAAGGAGGCAAAGGCAATCCGCCTGTTAAACGATTGATTGGTCATCTGGCGGATCCAACTTATGTAGCTCCTGCGAATGGAGCTACAAAACATGCTGACAGTTCAGATGATGAGTTGGAATATGATGATAAAGGATTTCCTGTGGAGGATGTTGAAGATGATGATACAGATGATCAAATACCTCAAGAACAGAATGATCAACCACCGATTATTCAAAATGAACCGCCTGTGCAACAACAAGAATCTGATTATTATTATTTTAATGTTCGCTCGATCGATTGAATAATTAATCGTGTTAAGTTATAATATATATAACTAGAGTTGATAATTATTATTGAAATAATTATTATAACTTGTCGAAATAATTTTATTAAATTATTACAAGTTAAATGATTTAACATAAGTAGGTAAATATTAAAGGTTATTTAATATTTAAATCATGTTATGAAAATTAGGGTTTTGAGTTAATATAAATATAATTATCATTAAAATAATTATATTTACAAACCAAAATGATTTTAACTCAAATTAGGGTTTCTAAAATTCATAAAGATAATT
>JBCNJP010000024.1:2500988-2556302 GCA_039602395.1 Deinandra increscens subsp. villosa | reverse complement strand
ATTAATTTCAATCGCAGGTAAACAAGGTCTAACCTCCCTAAAGAACCGGTCAATTAGGGCTGACATGGCACGAATGAACGTGGACGAGGTGGTGGATTTCCTCAAACGGCTCGTGAACATGGTCAAGAGGATCCCTGATTTTTCGGATAGTTAGTTTATTTTGTTTGTAACTATAAATAAGACATGATCGAATTAGGAAAACACACAACACATAGCACTCTGAATACTGTAACACTTAGCACTCGATCATCGTCTTCATTATTGTAATCGGATTCTTGATTTATAAAAGCTTTAGGTAGCGGGCGCTTTGAGCCGGCTCCCGAGGTTTTTACTGGGATTCTCAGAGGCAACTCTCAGGATTCCGGGTTTCCCTCGTATATCATCGTGTCACTTGCACTACTTTTACTTTGCTTTTGAACCAGATTTCTTAGCACCTCACCCCACATTCTAAGTTTGGAATACGAGATTGCCTCGTGCAATTTTTTACCAAAACAGTAATGCCATCGATAAATTTGAGTAAGCTTTTCTTTCCAGTTTGAAAGCTTCCTTTTCAGCATCATTCATTTTATTGTACGGCTTTTCTTGACCAACAAATTCACCCGTGGTAAACTTTAGGACTGTATAGCCATCCAACATCGGAGTCCAAACGGTGACATCCGTGACACCGATGTATGATTCATATCGGGTTTTCCAATTGTGAAAATCATCATACTTCATCAATTTAGGAACCTTATTGGTAGTTCCTATTTCATTGTCATGGTTCAATAACGCTTGTACAGTTAACGACATCGTAGCAAAGGCCTGGAACGGATCCATGATAACTTTTCTTAAAACTGTGCTAGCGGACCAGAAAGCAAATCGCCGGACCAGAAAATCAATCTCCGGACCAAATATCAACTAGCGGATGAGAACCTGATTAAATTAGAATCGCCGGACCAGAATTCTTCTAGCGGATCAAAATTATAACGAACGGATCAGATGGTCCGCTAAAATAACTGTCGCGGACGAAATGGTACGCTGGAACTGCTACGGATCAGAATAAGAAGATTGCTTGAGCGGACCACAAGCAGCGGACAAGATTACTGATGAAGATATACTAGCGAACTAGAAAACTCATCCGGCGGACCATATCCGGACCAATATAAATTTAACAATTCTTCACAAAAATTGATGTTTCGAATGTGTAATCAACCCAGAACTCAACCAAAACACTCCATGAGCACTTTGAACTTAGAAAATATGCAGAATCGACGTAAAACCGAGTAGAAATGGTCAAATTCTTACCCCAAACATTGTGACTTTCTCCAAATCTCAAAAACCGAACTGTAGATCACAGCAAATGAGCAATCTTGCTCTGAGACCACTTGTAGAACACAGGAACGATCTTGCTAATGCATGACGATCTCAATTCGGTAAACAACAAGGTAAATAACACTTCTTTATTGCTCAACCTTTAGAGAGAGAAAGTAAACAGGTTACACCTTCAGAAAAACACAGTTTATAGTTCAAACCTCACAGCTACTGTCCTCTAAACGAGCTAAATCTTTTTATACTAGATCTGGCCAGCGGACCAACTAACCAGCGTACCAGATGGTCCGGGCGTACCATCTGGTCCGCCCCTGGTCCGCTGAGACCAGATTATACAAAACATTATAAATACAAGACCTAGCACTAGACAACTATATATGCTTCTACAACCAGTTTGGACAAGTTTGGAATTTTTGGGTTGTTTCACTAAAACTGATGTAACTTGAGAACTGTTAAGAGCTACGGGAGCTAATACTAGCCAAAATGGCCGTCTCGGAGAGATCTACACTTTTACTCACCTAACGGCTAGTACCCTCCGTTTCGAACCCCAAAATCCACTTCTAAGACCTTCTTTTTTGAGTTTGAAGTTTTGGGGTGTTGTTTTCGGTTTTGGTAAAGAGTGATTCAAGCATATTGAACTGATTTTTCATAAATTGTTTGAAAATGAGTGCATCACAAGCTAGTCCTATGATACCTACATTGATGAAATGGGAAGATTATCATGAATTGATAGTTTATTTTGAGATTTACATCAACAAACAATTCAAAGATTTTTGGAAGATAATCGATTAGCAATTCAAATGGCCTACTGATGGAAGAGGAGATGTAAAAATACATCGACATCTTTCTCTAGAAGAAAAGGCTTATACGGATAATGAAGACAAAGCCAGAGACGTTATCAAAACAACTTTTTCAAAAGAGTTATTTCTTGAAATCATGGTGTATTGCACTGTTAAAGATAAATGGAATGCATACAAAGAAAAAGGTGAGACATGTGCACACATTCAGACCATGAAGGTTGGCTCAAGCTCTACTGATTCAAAATCATATGATTCAGCTTCTAGTGGTTTAGAATCAGAAAGTAATGAGTTGTAAAACAAAAAGGATTGTGATATTGTTTTTGAGACTGAACAAATTGATGATTGTGTAACTGATTCTGATTCTGAAACAAGTTCATGTGTGATATATGATAAAGGGGATGATAGTGACATAGAAGAAACTCCAAAGGAAGTTTATTCAATGTGTTCAAGGTGTGTTGAACATGCTAAGATCAACAAGAACTTGATGAAAAAAAGGATGATTTGGTTGTTGAATGCGAAATAGCTAAAGCTGAAACTAAAGAAGTTGCTGAAGATTTTGAAGCTTTTTTCGAAATGGCTTATCCTTTTAAATAGAAATATGAGAAAGCTAATCAGATTGCTATTGAAGCTGTTGAGAAAGTAATTAGTCTTCAAGAAGACCTTTCTGAAATTGCGTGAGCGTTGGATTGTTTGCTAATCTAGTGATTATGAGATGAAAGAAGATCAAAATGTAAATACAAATGAGATTTGTATTATTAAGCTTGAGAGAAAACCCACACAGAAATACACACAAAAGGTGTAGAATGAGACTAGAGGTTCTAATCCAATACAAGACATTACTATTATTACTTGAACATGAACAAGCTTGAACCCGATCATCCAAACCTCCAGTTCGGACCAGGTTCGTGTGGTCCGAACTAGGAGTTCGCCTAGAGTTCGGATCACAGCATACTTGTGTCTCTTGTCTTGTATTTGATACTTCACATGACGACCTAGAATTATGGATCAACAAACTCCCCCTCGACATGTGAAGTATCAACTTCCACATAATCTTGTATCTTCAATCAAACTCTTCCTTAACTTGATAATGAATCTGATCTCGAATACTTGACATTGCAGCGCGTGTAATCTCTTTATCAACAGATTCAGAAGACTTGAAGTTGTGAAAATCTTTTCCCACATAGAAACCTGCCAACATAAATAACCTTGGCGCAAAACGTCTCTTCAAGACTCCAAAATATCATGATTTTGAAAATGATTTCGTATTCCTTGTTGATCAATCGAAAATAAATCAGAAACAAAATATTTTTGGCCTTTAGAAACTTTATATCACAACACACCTAAAATCTTTTTGGTATTTTCTGATAAGAAAAGTAAATGCATTACAAAAACAGACACTATTTTTGTCTTTTGCGAGAAATATCACGACTTGGGATCATATTGGACATAACATGCTGAACTACACTTCAATTTCGATTATTATAGCACATAAGCCATGTCGATTGCAGATATAATTTGACCAACTTTAAACTCAGGCATAATCATACTCATAACATCTGGATATGTTAAGGTATTGATTAGATTTGCTTTGACTAGTGTACCCCACACAATCAGACATACTCAAATATGCTTATCACACATTGTAATTTCACTTGTGATTTAACACATAGTGATTGAATTCATGATATAGTCAACTGTGTTCCATGCAAAAAGAAATAAGAACGTTAAATCGTCTACCTTAAGGTCGATCTTTCGATACGCAGATAAGGCCTCGGATTTTAACAAAATAAGAAAATAAAACAAGTTGAAATTGTATAACTCAACAACAATCAGGTCGGTATTGTGGACACGCAAAGAAAGTCCGATGAGTTATACGAAACACCAAGAAAATAAAGCAGAACCTTAAATGAACAACTATCAGGTCGGTCTTGTGGACACGCAGAGATAGTCCGAACATTTAAGAAAATAAAGAAAATCAAACAAGTTTAAATCTTTGCAAAATGAACACATGTATACACAATGACTTCTTATTTTATTTTTCACATATCTTTTTCTTGATATATCTTGAGATACACATCAAGATGTTGTCCACTAGGTCAAGCATCAGATTTAGTGTATATCACATTTGTATTTGCTGAGCCTACCCTATACATCGATCAAATGGTCTTATGGCTTTTTCATCTATTTTATCCATGAGTCAGACGATGTAAGCCAATGTACCATCATTTCCTAAACATGTCAGATACAATTTCTTATTTTTCAATGTTTTTGAATTTTTGCATGTTTCAATGTTTTTGTCTTTTCAAATTTTCTCCCCATAAAATTGAAAAACTCTATTTTTAGATTTTCATTTTTAACATTTGAAGAAACAACACACTATTTTTGTATTTTTTTAAAAACAAACTCCCCCTCAAAATGAGATGGAGTGAAAAACAAACAGAAATTGATCAACGAACACGAATATTAGCTGTTTAGTATTTTGAAAACAAAAATGATTTAGAAATTCAATTTAAGTTATCACAGATATTTCACCACCAGTAACCTTTCAATTACCGATAGGTCTTCCTGAAATACCTGCTGACACTAAATAAAACATTAGACGCTTTGGGATCGCCCGATTTAACAGCGTCGGGTCGCCTGGTGTCTTCCACGTTGTCTGTGTTGGCCTTGGAAACAACTTTTGGTCTCCAGATCATTGATGATGAAATTTTTGAATCAAAACCTGAAAATTTTTCAACTGGCCTACCTTGTCCGAGCTAAGCATATCCGAAGCTGAAACGAACTATGTCCGAACTTTATCCGAACCTTGTCTGAACTCTGTCCAAACCTTGTCCGAACTCTGTCCAAACCTTGTCCGAACTCTGTCCAAACCTTGTCCGAACTCTGTCCAAACCTTGTCCGAAATCTGTCCAAACCCTGTCTGAACTCTGTCCAAACCTTGTCCGAACTCTGTCTAAACCCTGTCCGAACATGATCCGAACTCTATCTGAACTGTGTGTTCGAAGCATTTATTTATCCAAACTGTGTGTTCTTGAGACGAACTCAGACGAACGAAATTGTATTTTCTCTAAAATTTGCGATTTTGGATGTTTTTGAATGAGATTTTCAGCAGTAGTGAACAAAAATGCAATAGGAACATTCTGAAATCAAATTTAACACGAAAAACTCTCGAATTTGAGGAACCTTGATGAAATTTCGCAAAAACCCACTTCCTTTCTCTAGAAAAACTAAAAAAATCACTTCAATTTGATTAGCAAATGGAACCAAGTGCTCTGATACCAATTTAAATTGCATGAGCGTTGGAGCGTTTGCTAATCTAGTGATTATGAGATGAAAGAACATCAAAATGTAAATACAAATGAGATTTGTATTATTAAGCTTGAGAGAAAACCCACACAGAAATACACACAAAAGGTGTAGAATGAGACCAGAGGTTCTAATCCTATACAAGACAGTACTATTTATAGTTGAACATGAACAAGCTTGAACCCTATCATCCGAACCTCCAGTTCGGACCAGGTTCGTGTGGTCCAAACTAGGAGTTTGCCTAGAGTTCGGATCACAGCATACTTGTGTCTCTTGTCTTGTATTTGATACTTCATATGACGACCTAGAATTATGCATCAACACTTTCAAAACTTTGAGATGAAAATGTTCTTTTCAAAGAAAAAAACGAAATTTTAACAACAGATATTGATTATTTCAAGAAGAAACGTGATAAGATTACCGAAGAAGTTTTGGAAGAATGTGACTTGAGGAAGAGACATATGTATGAATATAAATTGTTGTCAGAACAGTTCATTATTTCTCAGAAAGATCTGTTGGATGCTCAAGTGAAGATTTCAGAAATGAAAATTGAGATTCTTGATTTGTAAAGACAAGTGAAGATTACAATTTGTCACCGACATTTCTGAATACATTTACAAAATGGAGAAGAATGAAGGAAGCGTTAAGTATGATTTACATAAAGTTCCATCACTGGTTGATGTATCAAGTATTCCATCTGCTTCTATTGATCCAAATGACGAAATGCATGATTATTCAATGTTTGCAACACTGTTTTCAGCAAAGAAAAAGAAAAAGTCAAAGTTAGGGAAGAAGAAAGTTATCAATGGACAAGCTCCAAAGTTTGATGCCGGTTCATCATTTTTGGAAGATGAGAAGGTTTTTTATAAGTGTAAGAAGTTTGTTGGTGTTTCAACTGAAGCTAAACTTGATAATCTTTGATTCATGAGAACAAGCTAAAGGATATTAAAGCTAACTTTACAAGAAGGGTTAAAGAAAGGAATGGTTCTGATTATAAAGTTGAGTCATCAAAGATTACAGGGTTCAAGCACAAAGGTTTGGGTTATGAAGTCAAGGATGTTTCAGTGCAACAGTCAACACGGAAACAAAAGAATCTTGTTGTTCAACAACAACCGAAGAAACAATCTGTTAAACCTGTTGAGACTCAGCAAAAGCAAGTTCATCAGAAGAAGCCAAATGTTTCTACATCAAGAAATGGTTATTATCATTCTGGAAGTACGTCAAGTGGTTCTTACTACATACCCCAAAGATCATCTCCTAGGTATGATTCTTCTAATTTGAATATACTTTATAAATTTTCTTTTGATCATTCTTTTGGTTACTACGATTTTCCTGCTGCGAATCATAGTTGGAAACCAAAGAATTTTTTCAAAATTCTCACCAAAGCTTCGTGAAAGAATTTGCTATACATGTCGTCGACCTGGACATATGGCTGCAAATTGTCCGACGACTGCATATGTTCACAAAAATGCAAAATACATGGATAAAAATGGTAAAATTTTTGATGAACCATGGTTCCCGAAATTTAAAACAACTAGTAAGTCGTCTTCGTAAAAGAGGCCGGTTGAAATATTTTCAGGTTCTGATCAAAAATTAAAATTTTCAATAAATTGGAAACCAAAAGTTGTTTCCAAAGCTAACACTGACTATGTGGAAGACACTGGATGACCCAACGCTGTTGAATCGGGTCGATCCAAGAGCATCTAATGTTTTATTTGGTGTTAGCAGGTATTTCAGGAAGACCTATCGGTAATTGAAAGGTTGCTGGTGATGAAATATCTGTAATAACTTAAAATGAATTTCTAAATCAAAATTTTGTTTTCAAAATGCTAGATTGCAAGTATACGTGTTGGTTGATCAATTTCTGTTTGTTTTTCACTCCCTCTCATTTTGAGGGGCAGTTTGTTTTTGAAAGATGCAAAAATAGTGTGTTGTTTTTCAATTCGTAAAAATGAAAATCTAAAAATAGAGTTTGTCATTTTTAGGGGAGAAAATTTAAAAAGACAAAAACATTGAAAAATGAGAAATTATATTCGACATGATTGGGAAATGATGGTATATTAGCTAAAGTTTTCTAACACATGGATAAACTATATGAAAAAGCCATAAGACCATTGATCGTTGTGCTAGGTAGGCTTAGCAAGTCAGAAAGTATACAAGTGTGATATATACTAAATCCGATGCTTGACCTGGTGGACAACATCTTGATGCGTATCTCAAGATATAGAAAAAAAATATATGTGAAAAGAAAAATGAGACATCACTATGTATAAATGTTTTCATTTTGCAAAGATTTAAACTTGTTTGATTTTCTTTATTTTCTTAAATGATCGGACTATCTTTGCATGTCTACAAGACCGACCTAATAGTTGTTCATTTAAGATTTTGCTTTATTTTCATTGGTGTTTTGTATAACTCATCGAACTTTCTCTACGTGTACGGGAGTACCGACCTGATTGTTGTTGGGTTATAAAATTTCTACTTGTTTTTTTCTCTTTCTTTTTTTGTTAAATCCGAGGCCTTATCTGCGTATCGAAAGATCGACCTTAAGGTAGACGATTTAACGTTCATATTTCTTTTTGCATGGAACACAGTTGTCTATATCATGAATACAATCACTTTGTGTTAAATCACAAGTGAAATCACAGTGTGATAAGAAAAACATATCTGAGTATGTCTGATAATGTAGGGTACACTGGTCAATGCAAATCTAATCAATATCTTAACATATCCAAATGTTATGAGTACTGAGTTTAAAGTTGGACAAATTATATATGCAATCGATATGGCTTATGTGATACAATAATCTAAATTGAAGTGTAGTTCATCATGTTATGTCCAATATGATCCCATGTTGTGATCTTTCTCACAAAAGACAAAAATACTGTCTGATTCTGTATTGCATTTACTTTTCATATCAAAAAGTACCAAATAATATTTTAGGTGTGTTTTGACATAATGTTTAGAAAAAAAAACAAAAAGATTTTGTTTCTAATTTGTTTTCGATTGATCAACACGGAATATGAAATCAATTTCAAAATCAAAATATCTTGGAGTCTCGAAGAGACTTTTTACGCCAAGATTATTTATGTTGACAGGTTTCTAAGTGGAAAGAGAATATCACAACTTCAAGTCTTTTAAAGGTGTTGATTAATAGTTTATACGCGCTACAATATCAAGTATTCAAGATCAGACTCATCTTCAAGTTGAGGAAGAGTTTGATTGAAGATACAAGATTATGTGGAAGTTGATACTGCATAAGTCGAGGGGGGGTTTGTTGGAGCATAATTCTAGGTTTTTGTTGGAGCATAATTCTAGGTCGTCATGTGAAGTATCAAATACAATACAAAAGATGAAAATGTGCTGCTGTCCGAACTGAAGACGAACTGCCAGTTCGGACGCACACGAACTTGTCCGAACTGGCAGTTCAACTGATCGTGTGTTTATGCTTTAATGTTCAACTATAAATAGTCTTGTCTTGTAGAGGTTTAAATTTTCTTGGTCATATTCTACACTTTCCGTGTGTGCTTCTATGTGGGTTTTCTCTCAAGCTTATCAATACAAATTTTCATTTGTATTTACATTTTGATCTCGTTTACATCTCATAATCACTAGATTAGAAAATGATCCAACGCTCACGCAATTTCAATAGTCACTTGCATCACACATGATCTCAAAGGGAAGAGACCAGTCTGGCGCAGTCATAATTGGTGCATGGATAAGTTTGTCCTTTAGGAGAGAGAAAGCTTCCATACAGTCTTTTTCAAAGTTGAAGACTACTTCTTTCTCCAGCTGTTTCATCGAGGGCCTAGAGATCTTTGAGAAGTCCTTGATGAAACGTCGGTAGAAACCTGCGTGTCCGAGAAAACTACGAATGTCGCGGACGGAAGATGGTGGGGGTAGACGAGAGATAGTGTCTATCTTTGCCTTGTCTACTTCTAATCCACCTTGGGAAACTTTATGGCCAAGATCTATTCCTTCTTGGACCATAAAATGACACTTTTCCCAATTGAGAGCTAAGTTAGTTTCTTCACATCGGGCGAGCATTTTCTCAAGATTTTGCAGACAGTGGTCAAATGAGTTGCCAAAAACCGAAAAATCATCGATGAATACTTCCATGGATTTCTTGATCATATCGTGGAAAATGGCAACCATGCAACGCTGGAATGTGGCGGGAGCATTACATAAGCCAAACGGCATGCGCTTGTAGGCGAAGGTGCCGTATGGAGATGTAAATGTTGTTTTCTCTTGGTCTTCCGGATCTATAAGGATCTGAAACTATCCTGAAAAACCATTGAGGAAACAATAGTACATGTACCCAGACAAGCGCTCTAGCATTTGATCTATGAAAGGCAAAGGAAAATGATCCTTTCGGGTGGCATCATTTAGCCTTCTATAGTCTATGCAGACTCTCCATCCAGTGATTGTGCGAGTAGGAATGAGCTCATCCTTATCATTGGTCATGATAGTCATTCCTCCTTTCTTAGGTACAACCTGAGCATGGCTAACCCATGGGCTGTCAGATATGGGGTATATAAGTCCAGCGTCCAGAAGTTTGACAACTTCTTTCTTTATCACCTCTTGTACGTTGGAGTTTACCCTTCGTTGTGGTTGGACAACAGGCTTATACACGTCTTCCATTAGAATTTTGTGAGTGCAGAGCGAAGGGCTTATTCCTTTGATATCCGATAGCTTCCATGTTATAGCCTTTCTGTGCTTTTGCAGAATCGCAAGTAATACTTCCTTTTCTTGCGGGCTTAAGCATCCAGAAATGATCAAGGAGAGTTGCGATCTTCATCCCGGAAGGCGTATTCCAGTTGTTCTGGGAGTTCCTTCAATTCCAGAGTCGGTTGATTTGCAGCTGTCGGCTTGCTGTTGGAGTCTTCATCTTCTGGGTTGGCGTGAATAGAATGGATAGACTCATGCTTCGCGTGATCGGAGATAGGAGATGGGTTCGTCTCCTCTTCCAGGGCTTCCTGGGTGAGTTCTTCTTCTACTTCGTGCAACCAAGGAGGATCATTTGAAGCGGGATATCCAAGAGATCTTTCGATCTTTACAGATAACTTATGATCTCCGAGCTGTAGCCTCATTTCTTCATTGTCCGGGTTGATCAGGTTCTCCAAGTTTCTAAAAGGGGTCTTCCGAAGACTAAAGGGGTATCATCAAGGATGACAAAATTAGAGGGGATGTTAACATTGTTAACACGGATTAGGACATCTTTAACAACTCCTTTGGATAGGCGGATAGAACGATCAGAGACGATGACCGGTGGGCAGAAAGGGGTCATTTCTCATAACTCTAGTTTACTAAGCAGTACAGTAGGCATCATATTTACAAGCAAACTATCATCAACTATAGCAATTTGTATTCTCTTTTTGATAAAGCATGGGATAGATTTTTTATCAAAAAGTTGTCTAAAGTGCAATGATTGTTCTTTTGTAAATATTACTTGCTATAGTTCTTTGAGTTTAGGTGAAGTGAACAATTCCTTGAAAAATCTAGCATTAGTGGCTACACTAGAAAGACTTCCACGAGAAGGTGGAGAAATGCGTACCTGAGTTGGAAGAGGTTTACTCTTACCAGTATTTGATGATGATGAGACGGGCGTCTCATCTTGTCTGGGCATATCTTCTGTTTTCTCGAGTGATTCATCGGCTTGGGTGTTCGGGATCTGAAGGGAAGGGGTTGCGTTCAACTCCTTTGCTTCAGGACTTGTTGAAATGGACATAATGGCTGGGATGATGGAATCTGGGAGAACTTCCTTGATTATGACTTCTTCTTTTTCCTCCTTTATACGGCTAAAGTAGTCCTCGAGAACCTTTATATGTTCTAACATTCATTCTATGGTTTCTTCAAGATATGACTTGGGACGTATATAAGGTAGTTCTTCTGTATGTAGTTTATAAGCAAAGCTTGTGCCTTGCGAAGTTTGTTCATTAAATTTCATACAGACAAACCAAAAAATCATGCGAACAAGTAGTAGAGGTTGAAGTAGATGGTTCATTTTCAAAATCTTGCATTCTAGAATTTTCTTGCGAGTAATTTCGGTTAAGCTCAGGTTGATTAATATTTTGACAAAATTATTATTTTGCGAAGATTGTGAAAAGAACTATAATGATGACTGGGGGACTCATCTGGTGGTTCATCCACTCGCCAGAACGCAGGTGTTCGTGCTAATATGTAGTAGTCCCGAGAGTAATGGGGACCATCGTAGATTCCGCACCAAATAGATTGAGGTCATCCATCATTATAACCGAAATATTCCTCCGGATTAGTATCCATCCTTGCAATATTTCTCAGAGAATGATAGATGAAGAGAAATAGAAAATTACAAGAAAAATAAACAAAACTAAAATCTAAAAAAAAATTAAACTAATCTAACTATTGGCTAGAATGCTAACTTGGACTTTTTTCCAAATCCTTGTTTGTGTCCCCAACAACGACGCCAAAAAGCTTGGTGTGTGCTGAGGTGTATGTAAAATATGGCTATATTTTTCGAACTTTTTTAGCAGTTTTTAAGCTTTTAAATTTATAATACGTGATTTACTTGACAACTACTATGTCACCACATTACACGGGCAAGTATACCCATCGTGGGTAGTATAGTAGTGGTAAGTTGAATCGGGGTCGATCAGGACACAATGGAAAGTGAGAGCTCTGGATACTCAGTGCGCTGTTATCATCTAGCCAGATCTAACTTTTAGTTTTAAGAAAAGATTTTAAAAGGAAAATAAAATAAAAGAAAAGAAAAGAAATAAGATGATATTTTAGAGAAATGTAAATAGAAGTTAATGTTACTTACGAGAACGTACCAATGGTTGAAGAAAGTTGAACAGACACTTATAATCTTGCTTAAGATTGCTCACTAGCAGAAGACCAACCACCTTTCAGAATCTTAGGCTGATTCACCATCCAACTGCCAATCGTCAACGAGGAGTACCCATGCC
This sequence comes from Deinandra increscens subsp. villosa, assembly GCA_039602395.1. NCBI lineage: Eukaryota > Viridiplantae > Streptophyta > Magnoliopsida > Asterales > Asteraceae > Deinandra > Deinandra increscens. The sequence continues at coordinate 2,543,941 of JBCNJP010000024.1, read as the reverse complement.
GAGGGAAGGTGCTGCTAGTGAAAAAAATGAAGTGGTGTAATGCCACTTAGTTATGGGGTCCCTAAAATCGACCGACTTACCGTACTCGACACGCCGTCATGAACCAGCAGGGGCACAACCCTGCTTGTTGGATTATTTTATTATGAAAATTATGTTTCTAAGGGACTAAGGTCCGTTTCTTCCGTGCACCTCTCTCGCGCATGCACGTCCAGCGTAACCAGAGCCAAGTTCACAAACACGTACCATCTCGGCTTCCTTGAAGTGACAAAATATTAACAACCCCCATTCCCAACCAAATACTTTCAGCCCACACTTGCGTGACGGCCGAGTTAGTTTACATAGACATAAGGACCTCGAACGTATCATGTAACATGGGGCGCGAGTCACCTTTAAGGATCATGCATCGTCCCTCGACTGGGTGTCACAAGTCTGGCCTTTGGGATTTCAACTCCGCAAATGGTCTGTGATACGCAGAGCACATTTGGTTCAGAAAATCAGTAATAAACTTTCAATAAAAAGGGTATTCATAAAGTCATTAGACACACCTTAAGTGAGCTTATAAGGTTGTTAACCAACCCGCCAAAGGTTTGTTACTTCCCAAGTAAATATAAGAGTTTAGCCACGCATGAATTTAATGATTTGCTTAAGAGAAATAGAAGATTTCATAGACACAAGCTTACTAATTCTTACTTAAGTTAAAGTTCTTATAAACTTGATTACAAGACTTGAAACTAACAAATGACTCAATACACAGGAGAGGAAGAAAAAGAATTGAGCCAATTGCAAATGAGGAGGAGGCCGGCTTTTATAGGCAGCTCATGGAGTTTGGCATGGCCCGTGCCTAGTTTGGCACGGGGCATTCCGTGTCAGGGAGATCTTCGAGAATCGGAATTCTGACATCGCATGGGCTGTACCAAGCTTGACACGGGTCATGCCATGTCAGATGGACAGTTCCATGGGGGGTGCTAAGTCAGGGGCACGGGCGTGCTAATCAGACGCGTGTCTTGGAAGCTTCGGGCAGCTGGCAGAGGGCGTGCCTGGTCAGGAACGGGGTGTGCTAAACTTTGAAAATCTTGGAACTTCATGTTTTTGTTATGTTTTTTATCATAATCTGTTCCTTTTGTGACTTTTGCCCTTTCAAACCTGAAAAACTAAAAAGAAAACAAAATAGACTTGTTTTAAAGTTAGCAAATCAGATTTTTTCTATTCTGTGAGAGATATTTGGTCTAAAAATATGTATAATTTGACGTACATCAATGCCTCCTCACAACACTTGTTTGATTTAACGATGTAATAACTGTTTCCATTGTAGCAGATGATGCAACTCCATCAGTTGGTGTTGAATTCAAAGGAGATGGAGACATGATTGGACCTCCAGATGAAGACCCACTGCTGACATGACTTTGCAAAATTTCTATGTGTTTCATCTAGTGGCAACCGTTTTCCTCTTTTGTGATTTCTGTGCAGATGAGGATGTAATCGGTTGTTTATCCTTGCCCTTCCTAGCATCAACATCAGGGTTGTAATCTTCATCAGTATCAGATGGAGCCTTGTCTTCATAAACACGACCGATGTAACATTCATTGGTCTTCTTCATTCTGGTCCGGTAATAGATGTTCTTTATTAACTTTCTTTACCGGTATCTGTTGAGCTCCCACAAAAATGAATGCTATAGGATTGTTGGTGTCAGAATTATCTTCAGAATTCACATCCATGTCCTCATCATCTTGCTCATCATCACTTTCATCTTCATCAATCAAAGCATTTACCGCAACTGGTTCAGTGACTTCAGGTTCAGTTACGATCGGGGGAGTCTGTGTTCGTTATCTCCTTTGTTTCTTTTGTTTCGGTTGTTGTTGTTGTTGTCTCTTCTCTAACCAAGTGTAATCCAATTCTTCATCGGAACTGCCCTCCTCATGACGTGGTGCACCATTGGCTGGAGCCACATAATCAACTTTTGCAAAGTGACCAATCAATCTCTTCATCTAATGATGCTCATTCGGCTTCTTTTTCTGATAAACTGTCAATGTACCCACACTTGCTTCGCTCATGTGCTTTAAGACCATCTTCTGGGTTTCATTCTTGACTAGCTGTTGATACAAATCATTCAAGATCATTTGAGTAAATCTTGGATATAACAATGCCCTCTTGTGTCTAACCGCCAGATTTTCTCTTATATAATGAAATATCAGGCCGGTAATGTTGTAAGATCGGTTGAGAATCAAAGCATTCAGCATAGACAACATCATCGGGCCTATCTCATCATGTCCTGAGATTCTATTCCCCAAGCAATGTAGTAATACATGAATCAGATACTTGTATGAGACGCGGAACTCTGATTTTGACACCAAATTTTTGTTTGGATCTTCAACATACCAGATCCTTTTCAACAATGCCACATTATCAGCTTTATCAAATTCCAATGGAGCATTCAAATCATCACCATCAAACTTCAATATCGTCTGACATCAGCTTCAGTAAACTCCACAGTTGTGTTCTAAACTGTGCCAGATATACAAATGGGATCATCGTGATTGTGCATGCAGTCTTCCAAAACTCAGTAAGAATATCATGATAAGGATCACAATATTCAGTTTTTACAAAATGTATCCTAGATCGTCTCAGAAAATCAAAGATTCCACCAAATTTAACTACTTCCGATCTGCTGACTCCAAGATAAGCACAAAGATTGTGTCTATCACCAACTTTCAAATCGTCCGCCATTTCTGAAAACATATAAAATGAAAAATTTATTAAATTCAATGTGATAATCAAAAACGTTCACCAAATTTGTTAATTATTATCCATTTGCATAAACAATTAACTTTTGTCAAAAACTTAGGTTTACACAATGTGGATCCGAACTAAAAAGGTTTACACGAACTGGACCGAATTGGATCCAAAGTGGTTCCAAACTGGATCAAACAACAACAACTTGGTCAACGTCCGAAGTTGAGTTGGTCAACTTCCGAAGTGGACAGTCACCATCCGAAGTGGACCGAACTAGAACGATGTCATACGAAGTGGTATCCGAAGTCGGATCCGAAGTCTCACTTCAGTTCAAGAACATCCACTTCGGTTCTGTGCCGAAACCGAAGGGTTTCTTCGATTATTAACCAGGATCCAATCGAAAGATCTCTTGTAACCCTAGACTCGTATTGAGTAAACGATCACAATGGTATAATTTTAACATCTAAAATCCACTCTAAGTGTTCGAAATTTGAACTTTGAAAAAACTTTGAACCGGACACACTTTTGACCAAATAAGAATGATTAAGTGGATAAAAATGGACACAAAACACAACCCCATACTCGTATTCTGATCCCCTACCTGATTACAGTCACAGATTTGGTTAAAACACGGCAAATTTTGAATTTTGGACACGAAAAGTTGTGGTTCGGCTAGGGTTTAAGCGAAGTGAAATGAAGTGAAATTTGAGTAAAAGTGATAACCTAACTAGAACTTCGCCCTTATATACCCTTCTCACTTCGGTTACCCGAAGTGAGACTTCGTGTCACTCCGAAGTGACCCGAACTTTGACTTCATTCATTACTTCGTTTCACTTTGGATCAAACCGAGCTCACCTGAAGTGACACTTCGGTTCATCCGAAGTCACACTTCGGTCTTTCAAAAAATTTCAATTTTAACCCTGAATTTTGTGATATTTACAGAATTGATCCAAAAGCTTGAAAATTTAACAATTTTTCAATAGACTTTTAATCATTCATGATGAGCTTGATGATGTTCAAGACCGTTTGGTTTTACCCAGCATATTTTTTATAAAATTCATCATCGGTTGATCGAAAATAAAATTAGAAACAAAATCTTGTTGTTTCTTATAAAATTCTCAAACACACCGCAAACCATTTTGAATTTTCACAAGTTCATGCTAAAAACATGCCTAAAATCTTTTTGAATTTTTCAGATATTGAACAATTAACCAAATAGAAATGAAACACGAATAACTTAAACTTTTCGTGAGAAAGTTTCAGACGCGAGATCATATCAATCAATACGTATCAGACACATTTCAATTTCAAAATTAGTCAGCATGCAAGCCAAGTCGACCGAGAATACAACTTTTCAGTTTATTTCAGCTTCAGCAAATCATTTTTTATAGCTTTCTGATATGTTATCGGTATGATTTATCAAGCATAGATAAAGTGAAAACCCACACAATAAGGAATACTGGCAACATGACTTATTTATTTTTGTATCTTTTTACATAATATGATTTTCAACAGAGATTTACCGTTCATGGTGTTTCATGCAAAAATAACACAACACCCTAAACAAACAACAATCAGGTCGGCCTTGTGAGCATGCAGAGAAAGTCCGATTGTTTAGGAAAATAACAAATAGAATATAATGCAAAAATTGTATAACCCAACAACAATCAGGTCAATACTTCCGTACACGTAGAGAAAGTCCGATGGATTATACGAAACACCAATGAAAATAAAATAAAATAAGCCTTAAGTACACATCAATCAGGTCGATCTTTTGATATGCAAAGAAAGGCCGATCACTTGAGAAAATCAAGAAAATCAAAGATTAAATCTTTGCAAAATAAAAACATGCATACACCAGAACATCTCTTATTTTGTTTTTTGTTGCTTTCTGATTTTAATTGCCAAAATCATACAGTATCCATCATGATGTAACATCACAATTATCAAGCAAGCATTAAATTGATATCATACTAGCATATATCAGATTTGTCTAGGCATATTCCACTAATCAGACAAGTACCTACAGCCTTTATCTCTACTTTATCCATGGTTGATAACATATGCTGATGTAATATCACTTCTCGTTAGGTCGGATCAATTTCTCATTTTGATTTTTCAATTTTTTAATTTTGACATTTTCAAAATTTTCTTATGCTTTTCCAATTTTTTCTCCCCCAAAAATACAAAACACTATTTTTGGATTTTATTTTAATGAAAATAAACAAAGAAAATTAAAATGCAACAAAAACAAAAATCGATCAACCGACAATTACTTAGTTTGAGATTTTTGAATGCCGTTGATTTGCAAAAGATATTTGAACCGGGTTTTATCAAAAGCTTTTGTAAACAAGTTCGCTCTTTGAAATTCTGTGTGGATCTTTTGCAAATCAATGAGATGTTCCTCATAAAAATCACATATGAAATGATAACGAATGTCTATATGTTTTGTTTTAGAGTGATGTACGGGATACTTTGTAATGCAAATTGCGGTAGAATTGCCTATGTATATGGGAGTAGTAAGAAAATTCAAACCGTAGTCTCTCATCTGTTGTTGTATCCACAAAACCTGAGAGCAACAGCTTGCGGCTGCTACGTACTCGGCTTATGTAGTGGATTTTGCTACTGACGTCTGCTTCTTACACTGCCAAGACACCAACCTCTGACCCAAAACTGACACCCAGCCATTGTAGACTTGAAATTTATCTTGCAACCGCCGTAGTCAGAATTTGCATAAGCTAACAATTCAAACTTATCATCATGAGGGTACCATATCCCGAGATCAGTATTACGCTTCAGATAAGCAAAAAAAATCCTTTTGGCTGCATTTAGATGTGAAAGCTTTGGATTCGCCTGGTACCTGGCACACAAACAGACAGCAAACATCACATCAGGTCTACTTGTTGTTAAATACATTAAAGACCCAATCATGGCCTGGTAAAGAGTTGCATCAACTTATTCACCATCCTCATCTAGTGAGAGGCCATGATGTAACAGCCCAAGAAACTGTATTAGATATTGTCCGCTTTGGTAGCCATCATGCCCTCAGGCATCCGCCCCTCACGGTTTTAAAACGCGTCTAATAGGAAGGTATCCAACCCCATATAAGGAAGCTTTCGTTCCCCTTCCCAACCAATGTGGGATGTTACAATCCACCCCCCTAAGGGAACCCAGCGTCCTCGCTGGCACACCGGCCCAGCCCTGTCTCTGATACCATTTGTAACAGCCCAAGCAACCGTATCAGATATTGTCCGCTTTGGTAGCCGGTATGCCCTCAGGCATCCGCCCCTCACGGTTTTAAAACGCGTTTAATAGGGAAGGTATCTAACCCCATATAAGGAAGCTTTCATTCCCCTTCCCAACCAATGTGGGATGTTACACCTGGACAACCAAATGAGCCTTGTTACGGACAATGACACCTTGGCCGTCACGTTTGCATTTATAAACCCAACGAGTACCACACTGTTCTTTGCTTCCTTCAGGTAAGTCAACTAAGTTCCAAATGCCAAGTTTCTAAAATTGTTGGAGCTCTTCCTGCATCGCTTCCACCCATGAACCATCCTTGAGTGCCTCTTGCACATTCACCGGTTCAATCTGGGATAGAAAACACGAGTGAAATACTTCATCTTGAACCCCTGATTCCCTGATAGCTAGCAATGCACCATTTCACCTTGACGTCTTGTACGCCTCCTACTTCCAAATCACCTGTGATATTTTCTTATGGATGGTAGGTGTTGATTCGGAGCATCGGATGAGTCGGAACTACAACATTTTCATTCAGATTGTTGATATGATCATCCTTAATCACAACATTATCATTTGAACTTGACTCCAACATCAACATGTTCTGATTGAGCCTCATAGAACTCATTCTCTCCATCCGAAGATGTATCATACACAGTTTCATTCGTGGATTCGGTCAATTCATTTTCCGCTGGCACATACAGAGTTGTCAGATATGGGGTATGCATAACCGGTGATTGATTTTGTAAATCAATATAAATTGATGCAAGTTGTTCATCAGTTAACCCCTTGTCAGAATCAAATAATGTTTTGTAGTCACACATCCAATCTGGTCCAACTCCTTTGGGTGGTAAAGTATGTGGTTGACAATCAACGTCTAACCACTCCTCCACTTAATCAGTCGCCGTATTAAAGACTCGCTTTTTAGGATTGGCATATCCGATGAATAATCCTTCGACTACCTTCTCGTTGAACTTCCTGGCAGACTGCAAAATCATGCAGGGAGACCCAAAAGGTTTCAGATACTTGAGATTCGGCTTGTTGTTCTTCAACAGTTCATAACATGTTTTACCAAGCCGTTTACCGTCAGAACCCTATTTAATACATAACATGTTGTACTAACTGCCTCAGTCCAGAAATTCACCGAAAGCTTTGAGTCAGCTAGCATGGTTCTGGTCATCTCAATAATTGTACGATTCTTTCTCTCCACAACACCATTCTGTTGAGGTATGTAAGGTGCACAATGTGCTTCTGCAAACAAAATAACCCAACTTTGGTGTTCTTAAACTCCATGCCATTATCACTGCGGATTCTACGTACTTTCAACTTATAGTATGACTCTAAAGTATTAATCAAGTTGATAAGCACAGCAGCTGTTTCGTCTTTTGTCACTAGAAAATGCACCCACGAAAATCTAGTATATTCGCCTGTGACTACCAAACAATACCACTCGCCCGATATGCTTCGTTTGTTTATAGGACCAAATAGATGAATGTGTAGCAATTCAAGCGGAACAGTGATAGAGTGATATTTATTCAAAGGATGAGATTTTCTCTTTTGCTTCCCTTTTTGCAGCTCACACAGACGTCATTGAATATAAACTGATTATACGGGACCCCTTCAACCAGACCCTTCCTAACCAATTCATTCATCTTTTTGTAATTGATATGAACCATACGACGATGCCAGAGAACTGAATCTTTTTCGGAAGCTTTAGACACGAAACATTGACCGACCACAGTAGCTTTGGCACAATTCATGTCTATAACATACAAAGTGGACATTCTTGGTGTCGCATCATTATGCACTCATCAGGAATCTTAAATCCGGGTTTCAAGATTAAGCATTGGTTCCCTGCTAACGCCGTTGTAAACTGCTTGTCACAAATCTGGGAAATGCTCAGTAAGTTGTACTCCAATTCTTTAACATACTCAACTCGGTCGAATGTTATCACACCATTGGTTAATTTTCCGATACCCGTGATTTGACCACCTTTATTACCAGTAAAGGTAACACTTCCTGCATTATAAGGTTTGACTTCATCGAGTAAGGAAATATCACCCGTCATGTGTCGGGACGCTCCACTATCGACTACCCATAGAATATTCATGGACTGTCTCGGAGCTCCCTGCACACATCAAGGAAATTAATTAGTTTGGGAGGGACCGAATCTTGAAGCTTTGGGTCGTCCGGTGTCCTCCTGAAAATCATTACCTGCAGTAGTAAAACCTTTCGGTTTCGAGTGCTCACTCTGCTGACTCGATGATGTCTCAGAATTTTTCAAAATTGATTTGATCTTTTCAGTTTCACCATCAAATTTCTTATCAATTTTAGCAAATTTGAATTTTGAAACTGATGGCTTGAGACCATCATGAATTAAGCCTTTGTTATCAACAAAGTTTACTCTCTTTTTAGTGTCACCAAAGGCAGGTATTTCAGTCTGATATCCATCAGATGCTGAACCAGACTTTTGAAAATGTTCTTTCAACAATGGACATTGTTTGTACATATGTCCTCGTTTCTTGCACTTGTAACAACGCCGACGGTCGGTAATCATAATTGATACTGGTCTACCAAACTCATCTACCGTTTCGTCATCGTATATGGTTTCGATAACAGGCTTCGGCTTCTTTGGTTTTAAAAATGACTTTTGGGAATAAGAAACCTAATGACCAGAAACTAATTATAGAAACCTGAATCGTAACCATTCTCAGTCTCATGGTAAAAATCATCATGAAAATATTCATTCCCCGATAACAGGCTTCGGTTTCTTTGACCACCTTTATTACTAGACATCAAAACTTGTTCTAACAAACTCCCCCTTGTCTTGTGCTAGGTCTGTCTTTGTAATTGAGAGTTTTGTGTATTCTGGTCTCAGCGGACCAGGGGCGGACCAGATGGTATGCCGGACCATCTGGTACGCTGGTTAGTTGGTCCGCTGGACAGATTTTGTATAAATAGTTTAGCTCGTTTAGAGAGAGTTAGTTGTTGAGGTTTGTGATCTTTTAACTGTGTGTTTCTCGGTGTGTAACCTGTAAACTCTCTCTAAGTGTTTGAGCTTGGAAATCTATAAACGAAACGTTTATTTACATTGTTGTTACCGAATCCGATCACATCATGCACTAGCAAGATCATACGCGTCATTTACAAGTGGTATCAGAGCAGGTTTGCTCGATTGCAGTGGTTTACAGATCGGTTTTTGGGTTTTAGAGAGAGAAACAACGTTCGTGGTAAGAATTTCGTTAATTCGTCTCATTTTCACGTCAATTCAATATCGTTTTTACGTTCAAAATGCTCCTGGATCGTTTTGGTTGAGTTCTGCATTGATTACAAGCTAAAACAACCAAAAATAGTAAAAATTGTTCGAGTTTACACTAGTCCACTGTTGGTCCGATGGTGGTACGGCTTAAGAACAACTGGTCCGCACGTCTATCTTCGTAGGAAAAGTGGTCCGCTGATTGTGGTCCATCAGGCAATCTTCATAGTTTGGTCCGTAGTCTGTTTACTTTGGTCCACGGCGGTTTCAGCGTACCAGTTTGGTCCGTCAGTTGTAATTTCTGCGTACCAGTTGGTCCGCTTGCAGTTTGGTCCGGAAGTTATTTTGGTCCGGAAGCAGTGATTTGATCCGCTAGTTTCTAGTTGGTCCGGAGTTATAATTTTGGTCCGGAGATCGTAAGTTTGGTCCGCTAGAACAGTTTTTGAGTACACAATCAGGGATCCGTTCCAGGCTTTTGCAGCAATGTCTTCGACCGTTCAAGCTATATTGAATTATGATAACGAGATAGGAACCACAAACAAATTTCCTAAATTGATGAAATTTGAAGATTTTCATAATTGGAAAACTCGTTATGAATCATACATTGGTGTGACGGATGTTACGGTATGGACACCAATGCTGGATGGTTATGAAGTTCCAAAGTTTCAAACTGGTGAATTTGCTAGCCAAGTAAAGCCGTACAACAAGATGAATGATAATGAAAAAGAATCTTTCAAGTTGGAAAAGAAAGCCTATTCGAACTTATCAATGGCTTTACCAAAAGATATTTTGCATAAATTCAAAGTGCACTCAACTTCAAAGGCTTTATGGGATGCGTTGTGTCACAGATGTGAAGGCACTGCACAATACAAGAAAAGTAAGAAAAAGGTGTTGTTGAAGGAATTTGATAATTTCTGTCATGTTCCAAATGAAACCATATATGATCTGATTTCAAGATTATCACACTTAGTAAGTGAACTTGACATAGTGGGAGTAAGCAAGGAAGCAGGTGAATTAAAGGAGAAGCTTTTGGATGCTTTACCTGCATCATGGGAAGGTTACATTTTGTTAATGACACATGAGAAGGGTTTTGATGATATCACTTATGATGATTTGACAAGAAACTTGCTAGCTCGAGAATTAGATATGAAACGAGTTAAAACTCAACCAGCTCAAGTCAAAATCCTGATGTATATTTTGGTGAGAATGCGTCAACTATGCATGCAAAAGCAAAAGCTAATTCAAATACGCCGACGACTGCATTTTATGTGGAAAATACTTCAAGTGGCCAAGCAAATATGTCTCGGGGTTCTTCAAGTGAAAGTTTTACTCACAAAGCTGCGGTAACATACCCAATTTATTCAAGTCAATCATCTTCTACTCCAACATCAAATCAAATTGCTTTTTCAGCTAAAACCACCAATGATTTTATGACACTATTTTCAGCAATGATTTCGTCATATGATGGGGTGATAGCAGGAAAATTGACCAGTGCTGAGTTGACGGATGAAGATTATGAACAAATAGACCCAGATGACTTAGAATTGATGGATATCAATTGGTCGATGGCTATGATTGTCAGAAGAGGTAAGAAGTTTATGAAGAGAACAGGCAGAAAAGATCTCAATCCCGAAGGAAAGCTTGGATTTGATAAATAATTCCGTTATCATTTAATTCTGACTGGTAATAAATACCGGGACTTTGCAATATTTGATTGATCACAATTCTATAGATTCCATTTACTATAAAAGCTGCCCAAGGTTAGATGTTACAATTGTCAAAATTATGGCCGCTTCGCAAAAGAGTGTAACAAGGCAAAGAAAAAGGAGACTTCAAAGTTATATAAAAAATATGCTGCTCAAAGTAACAAAGCTTCGGGAAGTAATACAAATGCAAATGCTAGTGGGTCAAACTCAGATAATAAAGCTTTGGTCTCACAAACTGGTGATGGTTATGATTGGGCTGATGATTTTCCAGATGAATCTGCTTTTGTGTGCACTGCTGAAAGAGATGTAACAGTTGAAGATGATTCTGATCTTCCTGGTGAAGATTTTCTTCCTGAAGGCCAACATGCTTTTATGGCCGACATTCAGGTAGATTCTAAAATCTATGATTTTTGCATGACAACTGCTAACCAAATGAAAGCACTTTCTGATGAGAAAGGCATGTATTATGATAAATACATGTTAGCAGAAGAAAATGTCAAAATTTACAAACAAAGGTGGGAGGCCGTTAAGGCTAAACTTAAAAGTGAGCATGCCTTGATTCTGAGCACAAAAATAGAATTAAATAACAAAACTGAAGATTATATCTTTTGTGAGAAAAAGCTTGCAGAAGCAAATGCTAAAGTTTCTGATTTACAAATTGAAATCTTGGATATTCAAAGGCAACTTGACAATTTTAGAAATTCATCTTCCTTTGCAAGTTTTCTTTGCAAAGATGAAAATTTGAAAGAAATGCTCAAAGAATCAGGTTGTAACTCTGTTCCTCCACCTATTGTTCATGGTCTAGGACCAAAGGATTCTGAGATCAAACCAGCTGTGGTGTTTGATTATTCTATGTTTGCTGAGGGTTCGTCTGATAAGTCCAAGGGCACTCATAAGAGAAAGCCTGTTAAGAATGTGACCAAATCTGTCAATGAGGTTACCAAACAATCTGAATTTCATGAATTGGTGGTTGAAAAACCTAAAAGTGTAACTCTTACACCTTTAGAGGTTGCTCAGAAAATTGTTGAAATAGAAAAAACAATGAAAGATTTTGAAAACACTAATTTTGCAAAAGGCCGTGATTTGTTCTTTGAACGTAATTCTGTAACTGTGAGCAACACAATCACACTGGATGTTCACTCAATACCGGTACCTCCGTCGAGATCGACAAAATTCAATGGCATTGGGTTTGGACATCCTGATGAAGTTTCTAAGGTCAATCAAAAGAAACCTCAGAAAGTTCAACAGAATACTAAGAAAGATGTCACATCTGAGAAGTGTTCTGAAAAATTGAAAGGTAAGACTGAGATAGGTGAATCTTCTCAGAAAGTGAGATTATATTGTCTCAAAGGTAGTGATACTATATTCTCAGATTAGACATTTCCGTTGAGTTGTGTTGATTCAAAAAGAGTTGCAAAAGTTTTCTATGCTTATTCTGATGTAAAGAATGTGTTTGATTGTGAACCTGTGACAAAAGGTTCATTGTTGAAACTTAGAACAAGTCTTGATGATCAGATTTCTCACACTCCAAAAGATCAAAAGATGTCATTTAAATCAAAACCAAAAACTTCAAAATATTCACCTAAGAGTTTTTATAATTCTGATGGTAGATTTTCTACTAAATCAAACAGTTTTGATTATGAATCTTATGGATTTTGTGAGGATTATGATGACTTTGGTCATTATGAACAAAATTTTGGACAATTTGAAGAAATTAAAAACAACCATGTCAAACCAAATGGGTATTCTGATCATTGTGGATTTGAAGAATATGGATTTTACAATCAATTTGGATATGTTAGTCCATTGTTTAAACCACTTCCAAAGCACAACTCTTGCCGATTTAGTGCTAAAGCACCTAGGAAAGTGGTTAGACAAACAATTGATGATAACACCTCAATTGATTTAGGAGGTCGTGTTCCTACAGTTTTTGTTGATCGTAGGAGGTGTTATCACTGTTACCAAAAGGGTCATCTAAGAAAAAGATGTCCGGTTTTGGCTGAGAAACGAGCTTCCGCTGTTAGTTTTGAAAAATCTGAAAATGTTTCTGAGCCAAAACAGATAGATGAAAAGGTGGTTAGAAAACAATTCTTCAAACGAGAAAAAATTTTAAAAAAATCAACAATCATTTGGATGTTCATCTTCAAGTGATGTTACTGCAGATTCATCTACTTCTGGGTTAAGGCAAAAGTGGCTGCCTAAATTGACTTCAAAAGCCACTGAGGATTTTTCTGAAGACACCGGTCGACCCAAAGCTGAAAGCTTGGGTCCAGATGCTCACTAATTGTTTGCTGCAATGTGTAGGGTGGTCGAAAGCCAGCTGTTAACAACTTTTGGGTCGTTGATAGTGGAGCATCCAGGCACATGACGGGTAATATTTCCTTTCTTTCTGAAGTCAAACCTATTCAAGGAGGAAATGTTTCTTTCGCTGGCAATAAAGGTGGCAGAATTACTGGTGAAGGAAAGTTGGGTAACGAGAAGATCTCATTTGAAAAAGTTTAATTTGTTCAAGAGTTGCAGCACAACTTGCTGAGTGTATCTCAAATTTGTGATAAGCAGTATACGGCTGCTTTCACTAGTTCTGAGTGCTTGATTCTGAAACCTGGTATTCAAATTCCTAACTATTGGATCGTTATACGAGCTCCTAGATTTCGTGATCTATACGTGTTGAATATGAATCAGACTTCATCTGCTGTATCTGCTACATGTTTTATTTCAAAAGCTACAGAAAAAGAATCCGTTATGTGGCATCGTTGCATGGGGCACATCAATTATCGGAAAATGAACTACTTGGTTAATCATAATCTGGTTGATGGAGTTTCAAAGAATAGATTTTCTATCAATGACGTGCGTCTCTCTTGCAAGAAATGTAAACAGCGAAAGAAATCTCATCCATCCAAGCGTTTGAATTCTATTGTAACTCCTTTGGAACTACTTCATATGGATCTGTTTGGTCCTGTGAATATTCGCGGTATTGAGGAAAATTATTATTGTTTGGTTATTACGGATGATTTTTCTCGGTTTTCGTGGGTGGTGTCTCTAGCTTCAAAGGATGAAACTCCAGAATCAATTCAGAAGCTGTTATCCAAGTTTGAATCAATATACAAATTCAAAGTCTGTCGTATTCGTACTCATAATGGTACTGAATTTCAAAATGCTAAGATGACAGCTTTTTGCGATTCACTTGGGATTCAACAAGAATTTAGTGCGCCATATACTCCACAACAAAATGGGGTAGCAGAAAGAAAGAATCGCACATTGATTGAAACGGCTCGAACTTTGCTGGCTGATGCGAATTTACCGATAAAGTTTTGGTCTGAAGCAGTGCATACTGCATGCTATGTTCTTAATCGTGTGCTGATTTTTAAGCGTTTTAACAAGACCAGTTATGAGTTGCTTAAAGGTCAAAAGCCAAATTTAAACTCGTTGGAACCATTTGGGTGTTTGTGCACGGTTCTCAAGGAAGGTGGGAAGTTTGCAGCTATGGTTGTTGAAGGGTCTTTGTTGGGAATCATCATCCAATGAAACGTGTTTATTTTCATTCTTCTAAGACCATTGAGAATCATGTGAATGTTGATTGTCACAAACATACTTTTATTCACCCCAAATCGGTTGATAATCGGGATTTTGATTACAAATCTTTACTGGATTCTTTCACGGCTGCAAGATCTGATTCTGATGAAGAGGATCCTGATGTGTTAGCTTCATTGCTTCACTCACTACAGAGTCCTGGACCAGGATCATGGATTCCTAAGCTTCCAAGTACTTCTACTAATATTGCTTCGTCTAGTCAGAGTGTTTCTAGTTTAGAAACAATGAGTTCTTCTGATGATGATGAAAGTACTTTTCATGAAGCTGAATCAACACCTGTTGATGATCCAATTCATTTGCCTAGTACAAGTTCGTCTGTGCCAAATTCATTAGCGATCGGTCATTTATCAAGTTCAGAAGTGGCAGAGGCAAATTTAAACAATTTGGCAGATAATCAGGCAGTTTCTGATTCAACAATTCTTAGGATTCACAATATTCATCCTCAAGAAAACATAATTGGAGATCCGTCTTCTAGAGTTTGTACACGTAATCAATTATCCGAAAATGTTGATGCTTTGATTGCTGAAATCAAAGAATCTGGGGTTCAGAATGAAGTTTTTCACTCATGTGTTTCTATCTCAGATAGAACCTTCTAATGTTGCTAAAGCGTTGGAGGATGCTTCTTGGGTAGAAGCAATGCAAGAAGAGTTGCAGCAATTTCAAATATTGGGCGTTTAGCATCTCGTAGATTTACCCAAGAACTCTAAAGAACCGTGTGGCACAAAGTGGGTCTTTAAATGTAAGAAAGACGATCGCGGTGTCATTGTCAGAAACAAGGCGTGATTAGTGGTTCAAGGTTTTTCCCAAATAGAAGGCATTGATTTCAATGAAGTTTATGCTCCTGTCGCACGAATTGAAGCTATCAGAATATTTCTTGCTTTCGCGGCACATCACGGGTTTAAGGTGTATCAGATGGATGCCAAGAGTGCTTTTCTGAATGGGAAGATTCGTGAAGAAGTTTATATGAAGCAGCCACCTGGTTTTTATGATCCAGAATTTCCTTACAAAGTGTACAAACTAGACAAAGCTTTATATGGTCTTCATCAGGCTCCAAGAGCTTGGTATGAGACTCTTTCAACTCACTTGCTAGACAATGGCTTTCGGCGTGGCAAAGTGGATTGTACACTATTTTCAAAGAAGTTCGGGAATGATTTGTTGCTGGTTCAGATTTATGTTGATGATATTATTTTCAGTAGCACAAAAGACAGCTTATGCAAAGAATTTGAGCGGGTTATGCAAATAAAGTTTGAAATGAGATCAATGGGAGAGATGGGTTTCTTTTTGGGTCTGCAAGTTAAACAGTCTGCTAAAGGCATATTTTTGCATCAATCAAAATATGTGTCAGATGTGTTGACTCGATTCAAGATTGGCGATGTTCGGATTCCTAGTACTCCAATTCAGGTTTCACATGGTATCGAACCAGATGAATCCGGTGCAACTGTTGATCCGACATTGTTTAGGGCTATGATTGGTTCTCTTATGTATTTAACCGCATCTCGTCCTGATATAATGTTTGCTGTTTGTTTGTGTGCTAGGTATCAAGCTGCTCCAAAAGCTTCACATATGCTCGCAGTAAAACGGATTTTTGCTTATTTGAAGGGTAATCCGGATCTTGGTATCTGGTATCCTAATGATAATAAGTTTGAGTTATCAGCATACTCTGACTCGGATTATGGTGGATGCAAGATCAATTTTAAATCAACTACCGCCGGATGTCAGTTTTTGGGGGAGAGATTAGTCTCTTGGCAATGCAAGAAGCAAACCTCGGTTGCAACATCTACTGCTGAGGCAGAATATGTGGCTGCTTCTAGTTGTTGTTCTCAAGTATTATGGATACAAAAGCAGTTACGCGACTACGATTTGAATTTTCTAACTACCCCAATTTACATTGATAACTCAGCTGCTACTTCTATCACGTAAAACATGTTCAGCATTCCAAAACTAAGCATATTGACATAAGATATCATTTTATCCGGGATTGCTATGAAAAGAAATTAATTGATTTGCAGAAAATTCATACAGATTTTTAACGAGCTGATTTGTTTACCAAAGCTTTTGATAAAACTCGTTTTAAATTTTTGTTGCAAATTAATGGGATTACTAAGTTGGATGCCGTCTAATTCAATTGATCATTTTTTAGTTTTTAATATTTTTCTTTGTTTTCTGCTTTTTAGGGGGAGATTTATATGAAAAATACAAAAATAGTGTGTGTTTTTCTGTATTGAATCATGAAAAAGCATTAAAAAATAGGAAAATTCAAAAATTTAAAACAAATTTGAAAAATACAAAATTGAGAAATGTGATCCAACCTTGTGAGAAATTATGGTACATCAGTGAATGTTACTGACCATGGATAAACTAGATTGAAAAGCTGTAGGTTCTTGTATGTGTCATTGAATGTGTCAATCAATATCTGATATTTGCCAGTATGATATAAAGATAATGCTTGCTTGAAATCAGTAGTGTAACATAATTCTTGTGGTTGAGTGATCTTGATAAAAGATGGAAAAATGCAAAAACATAATAAATAAGTGTTCTAGTGTATGCATGCGTTCTTTTGAAAGATTTAAACTTGTCTGATTTTCTTTATTTTGTCAAACGATCGGACTTTCTCTGCGTACCAAAACATCGACCTGATCGTTGTTCGTTTGACGTTCTGCTTTATTTTTCTTGGTGTTTCGTATAACTCATCGGACTTTCTCTGCGTGTACGGAAGTACCAACCTGATTGTTGTTGAGTTATACAATTTCAACTTGTTTTTACTTTCTTATTTTCCTAAACAATTGGACTTTCTTTGCGTATCGAAAGATCGACCTGATTGTTGTTTGTTTAGGGTTCTGCTTTCTTTTTGCATGAAACACTACGAACAACTTATATATGTAAATATTCATGAATGAATAAAAGAAAAGGAAAATAGAAAAATAGAATAAATCTGATTCTCAAATTGCTTGAATTTGTGGGTACCATGATTATTATGCATGATAAATATACCTAATTCATATCAGAAAGCAGTAAAAATTGGTTTTATTTGACTTAAATAAACATGAAAATGTTGTATTCGTAAACTGCTTGGCTTGCATGCTGAATAGATTGAAATTGAAATGTGTTAAGTGCATATCACTGATATGATCTCACGTTGTGATCTTTCTCACAAAAATATAAATTATCGCATTTAAATTTCTAATTTTAGTGTTTTTGATATTTCAGAAAAGTTCAAAAAGATTTTTGGTGTGTTTTAGCATAAGTTCGAAAAATCAAAAAGATTTTGGTGTGTTTTGATATAAAATTTGATAAAAGTCAAAAAGATTTTCATTCTGCGTTATTTTCGATCGACTGAATTCAGATATGGAAATTGTTCGACGAAAGAACCACAATCGGTGCTAAAATCAGCTCATCATGTTTTTAAAATTTGAAAAAGGTGAAGTTTTGGGTGAAAAATGTGAGAACTGAATGTTAAGGGGTAAAATGGTAATTAATGTGGTCCGGCGGACCATATGGTACGCCGGGCGGACCATTTTTTATATAAATAGAAAATTCTGATCCAGGGTTTTCATAACCCACGGACCACTTCCTTTTTACTCTGCGAAACCCTTATTTACTCAAAACTATTTTTCGTCGATTTCTCTGTGGATAACGAACGATTGCTCGTGATTTTTGTTGCTACAGGTAGGTTTCTCGATTCCTATTTTAATGACGGTCTTGGTTTGCATTTTGGTGGTTTCATTTGCTCGATTTTTAGGATTTTAGTCTCGGTTTTTTGCAAAAACCCTCTTGGAGGAGATTAAATGGATTATTGTTGTTGTCAATCTGTTTTAAGCACATCGACTTGGTCGGAATTCAGTTTAGAAGAAAACCTCAATGTTCGATTCAAACAAACACGATTTGGTGTATGAAATTTGAAGATGTCTCTTCGGTGAACTGTTCGTCCGCCGGACCACATGGTCCGCGGCGGACCACATTTGAACCAAATTTGAATTGGTCCGCATTTGGTCCGTTTGATCAAATCTGGTCCGCGGTCAACATCTCTGGTCCGCCGGACCAGATGGTCCCCATGACCAATTTGGTCCGCGAATGGTCCGCAGATCGATTTTTTTTAAAAAAACATTGATCGTTTGAGCGTTTCAAGTAAAATTAGAGTTGCTCGTTAGTAATTTTGGTTATATCTTATGATTCTAATGATAGTTTGTGTTTGTGATTGTTTCAGATATGGTTGATTTCAAATCAAATGGAGAACATAATGTTTGTGCTTATCTAGATGCATCCGCACGTTGGAAACCTCATTTTCTTGGCATCTTTGATTTCATGAAAAGATCGAGAATTTGTTATGCTGCTACTCATATGTGTACACTTTACAAGGATCTACTTATGATGTTTTGGAATTCAGCTCAAGTTGATTGTTCGGTGGTTCCTTCGGTTATCCGTGCAAGAATTCTTCAAACGGATGTCATTATTTCTGAAGATGATGTTCGAAGGGTTTTGAGGTTGAATGATCAAGCTGATTTTCCAACAGAATTTGACGAAGCAGACTTGGTGGCTTTGTTGCGAAGAATAAAGTATGATGGATAGTTATATGTTTCATGGTATCTCAAGGCAAATTTAAGTCCTCCATACAAATACTTGATGCACGTGATTATAAAGTGTTTTGGAAATCGAACAAGAGGTCAAGAAGAGTTTGATTTGAAAGTCCTATCATTCTTTGATGCTTTGGTGATGAATCGACAGTTTAATTTTTCTGGATGGATTTTCAGTTACATGAAGAAGAATATCTTGACAAAACAAGTCAAAAGTCTTATGTATCCGCGGTTTCTGCGAATGATCTTAGATGAATTTCATCCAAATCTTCCAAAGAATCCAGCTGCAGTTTTGGTAATGAAACATATGAATCAAGTTGCAGTTGGTAAAATACCGGTTTATCAAAAACGCAAAGGAGACAATACACCTCCACCGGTTAAGCAGTTAATTGGTCATCTTGCTAATCCAAACTATATAGCTCCTGCTAATGGTGCATCAAGACATTTTGATAGTTCAGATGATGAATTGGCGTATGATGATAAAGGTTTTCTAGTTGAGATTGAAGAGAATAAAGAAGAAGATCATGATGCTCAAGAAAATCAAGCACCAAATGAACAACAACCGATAGTACAAGATTAGGCACATGTGCAACAGCAACAACAACCAGAGCAAGTTATCCAAGAGAATGTCAATGAATCTGAAGCTGTTAACACTCAAGATAATAAGATAATTGGTGGTGCTGATGTTTCTGGAGATGATACCGATTGGACTTCGTCTGATACTGATTCAGACTCTGGTGATTATGTCACAATCTTACATAATACCAGAGGAAGTCAAGTGAAGAAAAGTTCTAAGCAACACATCGAATACTTGAAGTCTCAAAATCTGGATACTTCTAAGTATGACAATAGAACCAAACAGGCAGAGGATAGAGACGTTGATGATGATCCTTCTTATTCTCCTGCTATGGAGGAGCCTGTTATAAAGACAAAGACTGTCGATAAAGGCAAAGCTCCTATGGTGAGCACTGGCAAGCGTGTTAAACATATGGCTCGGCCAAATGTTCCAGTGAAGCAAGGTTCGTTTCTTGCTGATGCAGGAAGTCAGGTCTTAATCCACCGAGTAAGAAGCATAAAGTGTCTACTCAGTCTTCACTACCAATACAACCAACCACAAAATCTGCTAATGTTCAAAGTTCCAGTATTCCACCAGTAAGAAAACTGATTATCAGAAAACCTTCTAGTTTTGCTTCTGCATCCACTACTGTTGCTTCTACAACATCTACCATCTCTTCTGCTGATTTGAAGCTTGCTATACATCAGGCGCGTCTTGATGGAATTGAATATATCAATCGTCAACAAGCTTGTGAAATTAAAGGATTGAAGAATTTGGTTCAGGAGTTGGTTTCAAGAGATCAGGCAAAAGATCGTGAAATTGCCAGATTACAATCTCGGGATAAAGAAAAGGATCGTGAGATTGCTAAATTACAACAACTTTCTATTTCTCTCGGTGAGCAGTTAAATCTGGTGCTCAAAGCTTTACCTGCTCAGGGGGAGAGAAGACCAGATCCTGAAGAAAGTTGTAGAGATGGTGATGATATGATGAAATTTTTGAATGAGGATCCAGATCCTGAAGGTGGAGTTGGTGGTGGTTCTAGTGCTGGTGCAGCTGGAACTTTGTCTGCTGCTGCTGAACCATCTACTACTGCCCAGGGGGAGTCTTCGAAGAAAGAAGTGTATGATGTAACTCCAATTTCTAGAGTTGAGCTGAAAGAAGGAGAATTTATTAATCCATAATCAAAACAGCAACTGGCGGCGATTTTTGCATTAAATGTGGATGATGTAGATAAAGTTCCTTTTGCTGATTCTTATGAAGAAGAAAATTCTGATGAGAACATGGATATTGAAGAAGAACATGTAGAAGTAGAAGACATGACAGCTGAAGAATACCCAGATGATCCTAAGGTTTATGGAAAATTTTCAGCTGATGATCAGTCTGGAGGATTTAATTTCTTTAGTAATGATGATGAGGAAAAAGTGGATGAGGAGTTGAAAAAGAAAGAGTCAGAAACTGTTCAACCAGAGTTAAATGAATCTGAAAAGTTATTAGAAGAAGAAGAGAAGAAAATGTTATTTGATGCTTGGTTGAAAGAACAAAGAGCCAAGAAGCTGCTAGTAGTAAAACCGACCAAGATTGTTGATCAAAAGAAATATTTCGACAGAAAAGGTGGTGAAGCTACAGGTAGAATAATCAGTTGGATGTATGACTCGGAGCTAAAGTGTTATGAAATTAAAAAGGAGTTTGGGGTGTTGTATTTGAAGCATGCTACAAGATTCAATACTTTACCGGTTTGTGATGTGAGAGATTTGTCAAGAAAGCCATTCTTGAATTATGAAAATAATTTGTTGGCAGAGATCTTCAAGAACAAATTGGTAGAAGAATGTCAAGGCAAGTTCAGGTTTTTAACTCCACAAAGGCCTAAGTATATTAATCATCCAACCGATATTCATCCAATTACTAGAAAATCAGTTGTGATCTTAAAGTATAAGAAGCCGATTCAACTGAAGAAAATTCCTTTGAAAAAGCTTGAGCAAGACTATATCAAGACTTTGAGATGGTGGTACTACGATGAAGAAACTGGAGAAGCAGTGGTGGTGGTTAAAGAAGATAACAAGGTGATCAGGTTGTATGATCTAATGTGGTTGATCAACTTGTCTGAAGGTGATATAGACAAACTCTATCACAGCAATATTCTATACAAGATTGAGCATGCTGAACAAGCTTTGCAATTTCAAAGGGTGGTTAGAGTATGTTTTGCGTTTGGAATTCATGCTGGGAACAACCGAACTCAGCATTGGAAGAAGACATAGACAGAAGCTTCTGAAGGCTAGCACAAGACAAGGGGGAGTTTGTTAGAACAAGTTTTGATGTCTAGTGCTAGGTCTGTCTTTGTAATTGAGAGTTTTGTGTATTCTGGTCTCAGCGGACCAGGGGCAGACCAGATGGTACGCCAGACCATCTGGTACGCTGGTTAGTTGGTCCGCTGGACAGATTTTGTATAAATAGTTTAGCTCGTTTAGAGAGAGTTAGTTGTTGAGGTTTGTGAGCTTTTAACTATGTGTTTCTTAGTGTGTAACCTGTAAACTCTCTCTAAGTGCTTGAGCTTTGAAATCTATAAACGAAACGTTTATTTACATTGTTGTTACCGAATCCGATCACATCATGCACTAGCAAGATCATACGCGTCATTTACAAATCCTCTCCTACCACCATAACCAGATGGATCAACACCATTTCTGGATCCATGACCAAACCAAGTTGGACCCCTACCATACATTGGTGGATTTGGCCTATAGCCAAAGTTTTCATAAAAACCATCATCGTGAAATTGGGTTTTCTGGAAAATTCGATTTGGCTTTCTAAAATTTGTTTTAGCATTATCAGCAAAAATTAAATTTTCAGCCTTTGGTGATTGGGAAAAAATTGGTTTCTTGATAGATTTCTACACCCTATTAACCAACCCATGCTCAGAATAATGATCAAATTTCTCAGATACAGATTGCTCAGACTCTAGTGTGTCATTTGGAATAATATATTTTCCATTTTTCCCCCTAAATGGAACACTAGGAGCATTTGGATCATACTTCGGACCATACCCTCCCATAAAGACTTTTTTCAATCAGGTCTGGATTGGCCATATTCAAAGGGAATTCACTATCTTTATACATCTGATCGGATTCTTTTAAACGATAAGTAATCCGTTTCACATTTCTATCAAACATATATGTTTTCCCTGGATCAACAAATTTTCCTTTGACATTGGTTTTGTTAACTTGACCTTTTGGTGTTGGAACTAATAATAAGTGTGACTGACGCCATCAAATCTATTCTTGAATAATTCGGCTGAAGAATCCATTGTAAAATGATTCAAAGACGTGGGTTGTGATGATCGAGGCTTGCAAGTTTGGACCGAAGACGTTTTCTTGAAAAGTCAACTGTTCGAGTCAACAATCAACGTAAAAGTCAACGGAAGATTGGTTCGAGCGAGTCAAGCTTCATATTAATTTAATCAACTTTGATTTAAATAATAATTCATTATAGTTGTTTAATTTGTAATTTTGCTCATTGTTTTTGTGTTTTACTAGTTAGTGGGCTAGTGAGCACATGTGCTCTCTATAAATAGGAAGGGATAGCCTCATTTGTAATAAGACAGAATAAGATGAATAAGGATGATTCTTAGAGTGACGTGAGCTATCATTTCTAGAGAGAGAGTCACACATTGGGTTTGAGCTCAACCCAATGTGACCGTGGATTTCCTATGACGAGTTTGTAATCATTCGGTTCGTTGTAATCATTCAGCAATAATCAATGAATCGTTTTGCTTTATCATATTTGTTATAGATGTTCTTAGATTCTCATCATCCCCGTCTCCGCATCTAATCTTCGTTCTTGCTTAATGTCGAGATTCTGGATGTGAAATCGGTCCTGACAAATGGTATCAGAGCGGGTACCGATCAGATCGTGTCTCACGACGAATCTGATCACTCGAATCTTGATTTTGAGCTTTAATGAAGTGCAGATTGGAAAACCCACTTAGGAGATGAACAATTCTATTTTTCTGCATTTTTGGAGCTGTTTGATGGATTCTGGATGAATCTGATGATGTATTCATGTTATTGGGTTCATTTGGAAGTGATTTCATGCTCCATATGTCCAAATCTGTGGAGAAATTCGAGATCAAAGCTGTTTTTTCGTAACAGAAGGGTTTTCACGTTTTTTGGGTGTTCTTGAAGATTTTCGAGTTTGATTCTAAGTTTTTGATGTTGTAATCAGTGTTTTTGGATGTAATAAAGTATAAATCTTGATGGAAAATGCATTTCGGATCCATTAGGAGCATTAGTTTTGTCTAAAACGCAACGGTTTGGGCAGATCTAGAGAAACATACAGTAGTGTGTGTTTCACGGTGTTCTTGGTGTTCTTCATTTCTCTTGAAGATTGCCTTGGCGATTTCGCAGCCCATGAAGATGTTCTTGGCGATCTGGAAAATACTTGAAGATGTACTTGGCTACTTCGAGCTTGTTCATGGCAATTTCGACATTGTTCATGGCGATCTGAGTTGTTCTTGGCGAGTTCATAACTTGGCGATCTCAACCATGGGCTTGGCGATCTCGAATAAATCTTGGCGACCTCGTATAAGTCTTGGCGACCTCGAAGAAACTTGGCGATCTCGACTGAACTCAACATTTGGGTTTTCATTCAAATAATTTTCATACACTTTTGATCGTTTATAATGATAGATAATCGAATAACGAGTTCAACGATACAAAATTCGTGGATTTTGGTCAAGTATTGACCGAGATATGGAGGTTTCACGTTTTTCCGATGTGGGTTTCACTTTTCCGGTGATCTGCGAAACTTTTCGATGGTTTTTAGGGTTTCGGGGAAGAAGGAGGTTACCAGGTGATGTGTCAATCAACGATTGGTTTGCATGGTATGTCTCTCTCTTCCTGGTCCGACATTCTTTTTTCTATTGTCGCTTACTGATAGGCTGGAAAGAAGTATCGTGGGCCCCGCCTGAATAAAGGACGTTGGGAATATTTTTTGTTGGTCGCTCCTTATTGGCTACAAGTGTAGCGCCTGGTCCCACCTGCAAAAGAAAAGAGAGCCGTTAAAGGCACGTAGCGCTGTTGCGCACTGATTGGCTGTGAGCACTTCACGCGGATCCAGCAATTTCAGCCATGGATCTCCCTTTTTCCTGACCGTTAGATCATCTGGATTCTCTTTTCTGATTGGATGTCCGTAACACACACGGATTTTGGTCTTTTGCTCCTATATTCTGATTGGTGGAAAATAAAGCTCAAGGATTATGGTCTTTCTCATGGGATCTAATTGACTAATTAATTCTTTTTGCAGATTTTGTTAGACGCGAGTTTTTTTTTCTATCAGTCTTTTACAATATTAACGAGATAACTCCGTAACGAAATTGTGAAAATTTTTATTAGTCATGGATTTATTCTGCTATATTCGACCGTGTTTCTAGTTTTTGTTGACGTCAAGAACAAGTTAGCTAACGACCACTGACGGACTGGTTTCGCTTCTCGGTTAAGTTTGTGACTGTTTCGTTATGTCTCACTCCAAGTTGTTTAGTTGATGCGGCGCTGATGTCATCTAACCGAATTAACTGGAATCTCAGTTAAATATTGGAATATTTCGTTAAATCTCTAACAGAAGGCCTGTTACTTGAATAAAATTGACGATTTTCTCAGATTTATTCCAAATTACATTGTTTGACTCAGAATTCTTCACGGAATATTTTTCCGAGCTCGATTTTCTTCACCCAAAATTATGAAGACTCCGTTTATGAATAAATTTCGCGTTATGATCGGGATCTCAGTTTTTTTTACCGATTTGACACTTTATTTTTGCATCAAACCCAGTCACGTGCAATAAGTTCTGTATTTATGGATCATTCACAACTGTCAGTATCCGGCTTCCGATTTTTCGCAAGATTGTCCGATTTCAGGATTATAGTACCGTTTTCTCTATGGAACCGAGTGGAACGGTTCCACTCTCTGCATCTGAAGTTCCGCTTTCGCATCGGATGTTTTCAGAGGGATCTAGAGAAAAAGGGGAATAATAATAGAACTGGATTATCGGGTCGATTATCAGAAGTTGGAGCATTTTCAGTGATTAATTGGTTTATCTGAGTCGATTTGTTGTGGTTTTGACTCAGATGTTCAGCATTCTTAGTATTGTACCCGACCGTGTGAACCGAGTGAACTGCAGCACTTGGCTCTCAACTGGAGAAACAAGAACAGAAGAAGCTTATTCAAAGGGGGAATCTTTACAGCAGAAAGATTCGGGTTTACCAGTTATTCTTCGAAGATGTACGCCAGAGCGGTTCTTCACCAGTATGACAGATTTGACAGCGTCAGTCAAGGGGGGATTGTTGGAACTAATAATAAGTGTGACTGACGCCATCAAATCTATTATCGAATAATTCGGCTGAAGAATCCATTGTGAAATGATTCAGAGACATGGGTTGTGATGATCGAGGCTTGCAAGTTTGGACCGAAGACGTCTTCTTGAAAAGTCAACTGTTCGAGTCAACGATCAACGTAAAAGTCAACGGAAGATCGGTTCGAGCGAGTCAAGCTTCATATTAATTAAATTAACTTTGGTTTAATTAATAAATTATTATAGTTGTTTAATTTGTAATTTTGCTCATTGTTTTTGTGTTTTACTAGTTAGTGGGCTAGTGAGCACATGGGCTCTCTATAAATAGGAAGGGATAGCTTCATTTGTAATAAGAGAGAATAAGATGAATAAGGATGATTCTCAGAGTGATGTGAGCTATCATTTCTAGAGAGAGAGTCACACATTGGGTTTGAGCTCAACCCAATGTGACCGTGGATTTCCTATGACGAGTTTGTAATCATTCGGTTCGTTGTAATCATTCAGCAATAATCAATGAATCATTTTGCTTTATCATATTTGTTATAGATGTTCTTAGATTCTCATCATCCCCGTCTCCGCATCTAATCTTCGTTCTTGCTCAATGTCAAGATTCTGGATGTGAAATCGGTCCTGACATTTTGTGACTAGGAACTCGAACCTTTTTCAAAAACTTTAGATTTAGAATTCATAGGTTTTGGTTCATATCCAATACCACCATTTTTAACTTTCTTACCACCAACTGATTTAGATCTTCCAAACTGTTTCTGCTCAAATTCACTCAGTTTCTTGAGTTCTGGTTTCATTTGATCAAACTTGTATGTTAAAATAATTTCATCCTGATTTTGTTTAGAATCAATTTTTAAAACCTCGGGCTTAGTATCAGAAACTAAATCATCAATTCTGTCAAAATATTTGAAGTTGTCATCAACCTCAGAATCTAGAGCAGATTTTTCAATTGGCTTTGTGTCAGTTATCTTTGAATGATTTATCAGAAAATTCTCTTTTAGAAGAGGAGTAATCACATTTTTCAGTGGATGGTACATCAGAAGATGGGATGTTTGTGATAATCACAAGGGCAGGAACCTGGTTAAATTTCATTTCTTTGTCCGACATATGACCTTGATCATAGTTCTACAAAACGTTTGTAAACGACACAGGTACTTTAAAAGTATCAATTTTGTTTGTCAGATCAAGAATTTCAACTTTTAGATTAGAAACATTTTTCTGGGTATTAACCAGCTCCTTTTGAGCAGACACGAGTATATCAGACTGTTTACTGAATTCATATTTTTGAATTCGTAATTACTCGTGTAAAGACATTAGTTCTTTGGTAGTGCCCTCCAATCTCTTTTTATAAATTTAATATCTGCTTTAGCCACAGATAATTGATCTAGCATCTTATTCTTTTCTTCTGAAAGTTCACCATTTGCCTTAGCAAATTGACTAAAAAGATCACACATAGGATGATTTGCTACCGTTTGAGTGTCAGACATTAATGCAACGACTGAGTCTTTCAGATTGTTTCGCTTCATGGCTGCATATATTCTAACTTCAAACTATTGTTTTCATCAACTAGCTTCTGAAGTTCCTCTTGCAATGTGATGATATTCTCTTTAGCTTCCATACACATTTGTGACCTTTCTCATATTTTTGCTATACTGGATAGCTTTTCTTGAACAAATCTTCAAAATTATTAGCAGCATCTTGAGCTTCAACTTTGGCAACTTCACATTTTTCATTAACGCTTCCTTTTCTTTCATCACAATCTCCAATTCCTTCTTTAGCAATGAAAGTTCATCAAGATCAGTGTCAGGAACAGAATTTGCCATAAAAGCATGTTGATCATGAGAAAATGCTTAATTTTCTTCAATCGTTTCTAAAATATCATTGATTTCACTGTCTTCAGATGTTGATTCTGTTAAAGCATCTTCATCCTGCACATGATTAACAATCAAAGCAGAAGAATAAGGAAATTGACTACCCCAATTGTAAGTTTTATCATTTTGTGAAACTAGGGCTTGTGTGGAATCAGTTTTAGAGGTAGAAGCACTCCCTGAATTAGTTGCAGTAAACTTAGGGGTACCAGATGAATTATCAGTTTTCTGAGTGGACTTCTGGTATTCTTGCTTCTTGGGTTGTGAACATTCTCGTGCGAAATGCCCAAAATTTGAATAGTTGTAACACCGCACTTTCGATTTGTTAAACCCATTTCTCCCTCCTGAATTCAAATCCTTCCTACCAGTCTGTTTCAAGAACCTTTTAACCCTTCTAGCAAGCATAGAAAATTGGCAATTGATGTCCATCAACTCTAGGTCATCGGGATCTACTTGATCATATTCTTCCTCAGTAAGTTCAGCATTGCTCACCTTACCAGTAATAACCCCATAGTATGATGACACCAAAGCATACACCAACGCCATATAATCCTCAGTAGTGTTGACAGATAGAGCAAGTTTGCTAGCATTTATTGTGTTGCTTGTAGGAATTGAGACATTACACCCTCTCGACTCATAGTTCTCAAAATGTGACATATTTCCACTGTCAGATATACTTCCTGCTACAAACGCTATTGCTGGTGCTGAATTTACAGTTTTACCTTATTTACCAGAAATCGTTGTAGCGTTTTGACCATAATAGACTTCCGGATTTTGCACTTGAGCTGATGTAGTGTTTACATTTTTCATTTCCAAATCTCATGCTTGTAGCTTTCCTATTAGTTGCAGAAACGTCAGTTTTGAAAATTCTTTATCATGTGTTAACAGCAACACATACGTTCTCATTCCTCCGGTAATGCTTCTAGTAACTTCTCCTTCAATTCAACATCTTCTTTCTTGATACTAACAACATCCATCTTTGATTGCAGATGGCAAAACCGAGAGATCAGATCAGATACTCCTTCACTGGTGGTGAATTTACAGTTTTACCTTATTTTCCATAAATCGTTGCAACATTTTGACCATAATAGACTTCCGGATTTTGCACTTGAGCCGATGTAGTGTTTACAATTTTCATTTCCAAATCTCGTGCTTGTAGCTTTCATATTAGTTGTAGAAACTTCAGTTTTGAAAATTCTTTATCATGTGTTAACAGCAACACATGCGTTCTCATTCCTCCGGTAATGCTTCCAGTAACTTCTCCTTCAATTCAACATCTTCTTTCTTGATACTAACAACATACATCTCTGATTGCAGATGGCAAAACCGAGAGATCAGATCGGACACTCCTTCACCGTCGAAATGTTTAAAATTGTCAAATTCTTTCCTTAAAACCTTTTTCTTGCTTTTTGTAAGGGAATAATGTGTGGCTTGTGTATTAAATTATCCTTTGGCGGATTATTTTGAAGGCCTATGTGTTAGAATAGGTGAAAATTAGATGGGTTATGGGTATATTAGGTCACTGGGCCATTTTAGATGTGTTTGGGCTCAATTAAAATGAGTTTAAGGGGAGTTTTGTGGGCCTTTAAGGTCCAATACGGAAATTAGTGGGGATTTAGGGTTTTTAGGATGACTTGTTCTCCAAGATGGAGAATCCCTATAAAAGGGAAACCCTCCTCACATTAATAGGTTGCTGGTTTTGTTGGTTGTTGGCGCTAGTCGTTTTGTGTGTTGAACTGGTGGTGTCATCGAAATTCTCCTTGTGAATTTCGATCAAGGTGTAGCAAGCAATCAGTAATCAATCTAAGTGTTTTCTTCGAATTGGTTTGTGTTTACTATTTCTTGCTTTTAGTACTTTTCGATTATTATCATCTTTCATTGTTTCTTGAATCAACTAGTTAAACCGGATTCCGCACGGTTTCACTAGTCTAGATATCGCGCGAGGGTTTAAATTGATCCTTACAATTGGTATCAGAGCCAAGAAACGCAAGTTTCGAGGCTCTCGCGATATCCGGTTCAAGTTTTTGTCAACTAACCGTTTGAGTTTTGTTGGTGATTTTCAGTTTTTAGCACAGTTCGGAAGAATTTTTTTGCAGGTTTCGAGTCAAGACAGAAGTATTCGTGGTGCTTTGTTCGTGTTTGAGAGACTTTTCGACCCAGCTCAAGGCTTTTCGACCTAGCTCAAGGCTTTTCGACCAACACTTTTGATCGAAAAGCACCCTCTGTCGTGCATTGTTGATCGAGAAAGTCCCCCTGTGACTTTTCGATCAGTCACCTTCAATCGAAAAGTCCCCCTGTGTGACTTTTCGATCAGCCAAACAGCTTTTCGATCAGCCAAGACAGCTTTTCAATCAGCCAAACAGCTTTTCGATCAGCCAAGACAGCTTTTCGATCAGCCAAAACAGCTTTTCGATCAGCCAACCAGCTTTTCGACCCACTTTTCGATCAAAAAGTCCATTTTTCGATCAAAAAGTCCATTTTTCGATCCTAAACTTGACTTTTCTATCCAAACTTCACCCTTTTCTATCCAACTCTTCGGCTTTCACTTTTCGATCCGGTCAAGACTTTCCGGTCCGAATCTGATCTAAACGTTCATCCAAAAAAAATTCCTGGCACCCATTCTACCAGGTACCACTGCATCCTCCGCAAGCAGCTCTGAGGTATGTCTTAACCCTAAATGTCAATCTACTCTCAATGAATCTAAAGAATGGCAAACTAAGTTTTTCAATGAAACCTTAAATCGTGAATTTGTTGATAGAGAGTTGAGGGAATACAAAGGTAGAAGTAAAAACTTAAGTGAGAAACTCGAAGCTGCTAAAATTGACATAAAAAATCTTCAAAGGGACTTGAGTAACAAAACCACATATCTAAGAGTTGCTAATGAAGAAATTGTCACATTGAAAACTGAACTTGAACAACTTAA
Organism: Deinandra increscens subsp. villosa; assembly: GCA_039602395.1. NCBI lineage: Eukaryota > Viridiplantae > Streptophyta > Magnoliopsida > Asterales > Asteraceae > Deinandra > Deinandra increscens. The sequence goes on along the minus strand of JBCNJP010000024.1, from coordinate 2,513,149 downwards.
AGGGCAATTAGAAACATCACAAACCAAAGTTGAGCGAAATGATAAGATTGTGTCAGAAATGATGAAAGCTAGTTCACTTTTCTACTACACAGACGCTCGAATGCGTCATCTAAAAGCCAACTCTGGTTTGGGTCTCGGTACTGAAATAAAATATGAAAAGTCCACTCATACAGTACCGATGCCCCTGATGCATGAAATGATCTCAGATTATGAGTGTTCTAAGACTAACTTAGATGCTAAAGCTGAGATTGAAAAGAAACTTGCTGCATGTCCTATTAAAATTTCTGCTCCTGTTTCTAACATTACTGACAATTCTATCAGTTGTGCAGATAAAGGTACCAAGAAGACAGGGGTAAAAGATGAAAAGGAGAGTCCTAAGATTCAAACATGTTTTTCTTTTGAAAATGTTGATTGGGACAAATTTAAATTTCCTGTGTTTGAGTCTGGTTCAAAACTGTCTGAGTCAGAGGTCCTAAACAAAAATTCTGTGTCTGGTGTTTTTAAGATTGGCAAGTGTGATGTGAAACCTGTGAAACCATTAAGAACTGTTAAAATCTTGAAAAGAGGTACGGGATCACAGGTTTCTGGTCCCAAACCCTCAACTGTTAATGAAAAGGTTTGTGAGAATAAGAAGGATAATGTTGTCCAAAATGTGCAGAAAGTGCGGGACGCCAAACCGCATGATTTTGTCCCGTACCCAGATGTTAAGTCTGCATATGACCAGTTTAAGCCGATACAGCGGGAGTACACTTTGACCACGAAGCCTAATGGAAAAACCTATTGGATACACAAGAATTGCTCAAAACCATCTTGGATATCCACTGGGAGAAACCAACCGCAGACTCCCGCGTATCCCAAGAAGCAATCTTGCCATGTGTGTGGAAAGCCTGGACACTTGGCAAGAAATTGCTTGCACAGACCATATGAGCCCTACTACCCTAAGAGGGTTCATCAGAGACCTGTCCCGCAGGCCCAAACACATGGTGGTTCAAAACAAAAGCCTGCGCCTTCGAACCCTAAGATGCAGAAGTCTGTACCTCAACAACCAAAGGTACAGAAGGTGAATCAAAAGCCTAAGTCACCTCAAAAACCAACAAAAAATGGTTTTAAAACTAATAATGTTTTTCATTCTAAATCAAAACCTGTCAGTGTTCCAAAATCAGCCGGTTATTCAAAACCAAATGTGAGGTGTGAGGTAGAGAGGTGGAATGAGACAAAGGTGGTAAACCAGAATTACCAGCCTAGAGGGGTGTATAAAAAACGCTCCAAACAATTTCAAAATGTCAAAATTAAAAATCAAAATGTTCAGAAGAATCCAGCCAAATGTCCTCAGGTAAAAGACAGACCGAACCACCAAACCTGGAAGGTAAAGAACAAAGATGTTCCCAAAAATGACCAGGTAAAACCCAAAACCAAGACAGCCACACCCCCACTCCCTGATATCACAAAGGGGATGTTTTTAAAAGAAATTTCTTTCACTGACTCTTCAGGTATACCCAGAACCACAATGGCCTGGGTACTTATGGCTAACTGATCTCTCACCTTGTGCAGGAACAGTCAAGGAGGACTTTCATTAACCTTGTTTGTTTGTGATAGTGATTGTTCCAGGCACAGGATAGGAGGCATCTCTCTACTACATGACATGAAGATTTCAATGGAGGGTATGTTTCCTTGTGAGAGGTAAATCTGAAAAGATCAGCAGAAAAGGTAACATTGTCTGTTTCTTTGCTAATTTGATGTGAAGTATGGTTCTGCATAAAACAAAACCCGTTTCTGAAGAAAAACTTTGAAAGTTAGCTTGGCCAGTTTTTAGTACATATTTAGTATTGTGTCAGTGTGTGGTTAAAAAAAAGTAATAAAAAAATATATATATTAAAAAAATAATAAAGAAAAAAAATAAAAAAGGTGTGTGTTGTTATTAAAAATCAAAAAGCAAGGGGAAGAATAGGAAAAGATGAAATAGTAGACCCCTCAAAACTCAAAAATTGTGCTTTTTAATTTTTAATCTTTTGTTTGTGCATTTGAGAAGGGGGGAAGTGAAATAAACCTCCGTCTTGAAGATGGCTGACACGCGTAAGGCAGATGTGAAAGGCATGATCCATGTTGATATGCTGGTAGGCTCAGCTCTTAAATCTGAAAAGGTATGAGCTACACACTTAAAGATAACGTATGGCAGTTTGATGGGTAACAGCACTTAGGTTAATTGCATTTCTATTTGACTGCATGTTTAAGTTCCCGATACACACGCTTGTCTCCAAGAGTGTGAAATTGAGCTCAAAAAGTCGGTGTCCCCTCTGCTTTGCGTGAGCAATGACCTGGGGATGCTTCGCGTGTATGTAACGTTCTCCTCTGCTTTGCGTGAGCAATGACCTGGAGTTGTCCATACATACGTGCTTCTAGATCATCAATTAAAAAAATTAAAAATAATAAAAAAATAAAAAATAAAAAAAAAAATAAAAATTAAAAAATAATATACACCCAAAAGATGCCAAAGAGCACATCAAAAGAGACCCTCAAGAGTCCAAAACCCTCAGCCTTTGTCACTGATGAGAGCATTATTAAAAATGTTTCAAAAAATTCAGTTGACTTTGTATATTATCCCAAAAATCTTTGTGATCTATTCTTTCTCTTCTCAATCAAGTCTCGAGCTTAGTTTCAAACTTCTGGTTCAGGTTGTGAAAATATGTGGTAGGGAATTTATATGCTTGATATTGTGCAATAACATGTACCTAGGATTTGTTGAAACCCACTTGTTGTTCATAATTAATACACCTTAAAAGATAATAAAGTGACAAATAGCCTGAATAAGAAAAGGGTTTGAGTTTAAAGTGGATCAGTATATTGGCAATCACCTGGACGTGTTCGAGTAACAGAAGCTGAAAAGGGTTCCTCAGTCTGATTCATACGGTTTGATCCCATAGAAACCTTCTCATTTAGTAATTTGGTATGTTTGTTTTATTTTTATTCTTCTTTTGAGTTATCTTAAGTTTTTATTGTTTATTTTATTTTTCAACCATGGCCAGGTTAATTTAAAGGTTTTAATAAGTTTTATGGGTTTTATGCAAAAAAGTATCACCCCTCCAGAATCTCAGGGGGAGATAATGTGAAGAGTCCTCGGGTTCAGGGGAAGTATTTGGTAAAATAATTCTAACCCGATAACCAGTCATCATGTCTGGTTAGTGTCTGTTTCATGTTGTGCTTGACAGGATAAGTCAGAAAAAGAAAACTCATGGACAAGATGGTCAAGGACTCAGTTGACCGATGCACTGATGTTGTTACTGTTCGTGTTGAAGAACCAGCCGGAAAAGGACTTACCTTATGCTTAGGGGAAGTTTGTTGGTTGTTCAAGAAAAGCTTCCAAAGACTTAAAAGACACTGTTCACGAGTTGAGGGGAAGCTAAATGCCGTCAGTTCAAAGAAATTCAAGAATGTCAAGATAGGGGTTTTCAACATTTTTACCCTCTGAAGTTACATGCTGGTCAAGACAGTTACTGATGATCCAGCAAGGAATCGACATGTTTCAAGAAGGAGCAAGTATTTGAGAATCCTCCTCTCATTACGTGTTTATCATTTGAAGTTCAAGCTGATACTGATTAAGAGAGAGAGCCATCAAACATCCCACATGCTGCCCAATGAAGAATGTAAAAGAAAAGAATCTTCATCAACCCATGTTCAAGCCAAAGAAGAAGACTGCAAGTCTGAAGATTGAAAGAAGAAGATATTTAATATCACAAGCCAAGGGGAAGATTGTAAGGGAATAATTTGTGGCTTGTGTATTAAATTATCCTTTGGCGGATTATTTTGAAGGCCTATGTGTTAGAATAGGTGAAAATTAGATGGGTTATGGGTATATTAGGTCACTGGGCCATTTTAGATGTGTTTGGGCTCAATTAAATGAGTTTAAGGGGAGTTTTGTGGGCCTTTAAGGTCCAATACGGAAATTAGTGGGGATTTAGGGTTTTTAGGATGACTTTTTCTCCAAGATGGAGAATCCCTATAAAAGGGAAACCCTCCTCACATTAATAGGTTGCTGGTTTTGTTGGTTGTTGGCGCTAGTCGTTTTGTGTGTTGAACTGGTGGTGTCATCGAAATTCTCCTTGTGAATTTCGATCAAGGTGTAGCAAGCAATCAGTAATCAATCTAAGTGTTTTCTTCGAATTGGTTTGTGTTTACTATTTCTTGCTTTTAGTACTTTTCGATTATTATCATCTTTCATTGTTTCTTGAATCAACTAGTTAAACCGGATTCCGCACGGTTTCACTAGTCTAGATATCGCGCGAGGGTTTAAATTGATCCTTACACTTTTCTTATATTGCTCGTTTCCTTCATATCTCTCCTTTAAAGCGTTCCATAATTCCTTCGAATACTTACAGGTCTTGAACTGATGTAACAATTCTTTTGGTAACGCCATCGTAAGCGCACCATAAGCTTTTTGTTCTCAAGTATAATCCGCCTTTTGTTCTACATTAAGATTGTGTTGTATAATCGAAACATTGTTGTTATCAACCGGATAAGTATATCCTTCAACAATTGCGATCCAAAGGTCACAATCTGAAGTACCAATGTAAGACTCGAACCTCTTTCTCCAATTATGGTAATCTTCAAGTTTCAGTAACTTGGGAACTTTTTGACTCGTTCCGATCTCATTGTCATAGTTGAGTACTGTTTGAATTTGTGTTTGAATCGCCGCGAATGCTTGACACTCCAACATCTTGACAAATTGAGAATTCTGATTACCCGAACCTATCCGAAGTGGAATTTCTTGTCCATCCGAAGTGGATCCGAAGTGAATTAGTAGAAACGAAGTGATCCAAAGTGAAAAGTGAAGTGAATTGACACTAACTGATCCGAACTCAAAGATTCCGAACTAAAGTGAAGTGAGAACTTAACCGAACTAAAGCGAAGTGACTTCCGAAATGAATTCACCCAAACTCAGAAATCAAATGAACTCAACCGAAGTGAAATACGAAGTAACCCGACTAGAACTTTGGATTGTAAAGACACCCGAACATCACTGCATATTGACAACAATCTTTAATCTTCACCAAACTGTAATACATTATGATCTTTATGAAAACTGACACGATCAGCATCTTCAATCATAGAATTCCCCCTCAGCATTAACTCCATCCCAACATATAACACCGGTAAACGTATATCTCGTTGTAGAATGGAAACTAACCAAGTCTTCACAACTCAAGAAAGTATCGGGCATATGACAGAGAGTTCCAAACCATAACTGATGACATATCAGTTTGCACGAACATTAGAATACACCACATTTTCATGAAGATCAAAAATCACCATCATCCCCGAATTTATTGCTTTTGAATATTCACTTTTTCAATTTTGCAACTTTGAAAGTTTTTAGGGTCCCCATTTCCCCCTAAACGAGTGACATATTCAAATCTTCAAAATTCTTTGATTCCAACCCCGCAGGAACAAATCCTTTCTTTTTTGTGGAATGATAAACTCAAATGGCCTGCAATGGAATTTTTTAAGTTTCTTGTCATCTTTAGTTTGTGTAATAAGATAATCTCCGACAAAAACCTCAAAATAGTTATATTCCCGCCTCTGAATATATGTCCATCATCAGAAACTCGTGTTCTTGAATCTCTATCCATCATCAAGAACAATGACTACCCACAAACTCATTTCTTGAAATTCAATGACTAACTCATGACAAGTATTGGAATCTGGAATTTCTTCAAGAAGATAATGCGAATCATTTTAACTTAAAACTTCATATACCACCCCCATAGCTGCCGAATGAAGGGTAAACCCGATAACTAGTTTGCTTCTTTGAAATTTCCACATAACAGGGGTTCGGGGGCAGTGCCCCTGAGAAGCGGGGTCCAAGGGGCGGCAGTCCCTGGCGGGGTCCAAGGGGCAGAGACCTTCCCTAAAAGTGCATCAGAACTTCCCGAACTGACCCGAACTAAACACGAAGTGACACCCGAATTGAGGACCAAATCTCTCAAATGAAGTGATACGAGCTGGTCCGAACTAGATACGAAGTGACACTAACTGGAACTTTACAAAGTGATCCGAACTGGAATCTCACAAATTAACACGAACGGATCCGAAATGTGACTTCGTATAACTTCGTGACGGTTACTGACCCCAAATGTCACTTCGGATGACAATTACTTTTCCGAACTGGATGTTCTTGACGCAAAGTGAAGCGAACTGGACCTGCTTTTCATGAAAACGCACCAGATTTAAAATTTGATCGTATTTCACCACTTAGACACTTCTGTTAGGTGAATACATGACTCGGAAAGATTCGATTGAGCAAAAACCGATTAGAAACTCAATGAATCACACCTAACCAATGGTTTAACATCTCAAAAATGAACAAAGATGATAGATTTGAACCATAGAAAGTGCCAACGGCTCTGATAGCACATAAAAGTGAGCGTAACCGGAGGATCGCACTTAGTCTCGAGCCATTTGATAATGAATACAAATCACACAATGTAAATAAAATCAAACTTTCATTAACGTGGACAAACCAGAAGGTTTACAGAGTTATCTCAATTTCACACTGAAATACACACACAAAACTTGAACTCTTAACAAAATTCTACAACTAAAACATATTTATACTAAGTCCCGAGCATTCGAACTGGCTGTTACCCGTAGTGGCACTTCGGTTGCCATTTCGTGTCAGTTCGGGTCAGTTCGGGTGACACATGTAGAATATTGTTTTCTTCAATCATTTTCTTCGTTCTGAACTAGCATATTTCCATTTCATATGCTAACACGGTGCCCGAATAAAAATTTGAACACTGTGGCTGGGGATGTGTCTGACGATGATGCGTTGATACTCAATACCGATGGTAGTGTGGACTCTTAGGTTATGGATTTCGAAGCGTCGTTTCACGCCATGTACAACAAAGAGACGATGGTGAATCGTAAAGATGGTGACTTTAGGAAGATACGAATTGCTAATGGCTGGTTTCTTAAGGTTATGGGTATGTGAGATCTTAATCTGAAGACTCCATTGGGAACCACATGGAACTTGAAGGTTTTCCGGGTGATTCGAGGTTTGAAGACCAAGTTGATCTTCATCAGTCGGTTGGATGAACAAGGGACAGAAGTAAAGTTTGGCTGTGGGAAATGGAAGGTGATTAATGGGAATCTAGTGGTTGCTCGAGGAAAGAAGCTGGGGTCATTGTATATGACTGAAGTACCTTATGCTAGGGGAATAATAATTGTCCCCTCGAAGCATGATAAAGTATGGTTCGGTGAACCTTCGGCAAAGAGGGTTCTTTTTTCAAACACAAAGCCTGGTGCCATGCAGAGGTCAGTTGAGCGAGTTCGTAGGCTTAAACCGGTTAGCAAATTTGGGAACACTAAGAGCGTGGGACGTGTTCCGGGTACAGTTTAAGGTCTCCCTTGGGTCTTGAAGGCCAGTCTTCTGATTAGTAAAATATCTCGTGTGGGAAGTTTGTTAAGCTTGGAGAATGTTAATGGTTCACGGTGGATTTCTGGAACCGGTGGAGCGTGCAAACCGGTTGACACAGTAAATGGGTCGATGATGGTAATAGTTAAGACTGGGTCTGCGAAGACTGATGTATTGAAGCTTACAGGGGCTTCAAAGGGTCATTCAGGAAACTGATGAAGAGGGTCGATGCACTAGGAAATGAATATCGATTACTCTTATGAAGTCTTGATTTGTTCTTGGGAACTGGAGGCCTAGAAGACTTGTTTTGAAGATTGCTGGAGATGTGGGATGTTGTTTTGCTCGAAGGTTGTTCTCGGGGAACTGAAAGCCTTCAAGTGGGAGATTGTTAGGGTGTTAAGGCTTTAGGCCCATTTGTGATTAACTTTAGGCCCATGGGCTTCGCCCACTGTGTTACGGCTAGACCCATTATTAACCCTAATTTGAGCTGTATAAATAGAACATATGTAGCATGTAATCTTTTGTGAGCACCTTTGTAATACTTGAAAATACCTAGTGCAACCCGTGGATATAGATCGGTTTTGATCGAACCACGCTAAAAACTCTCATGTTCTTCACTTTTTTGTTTCTCTTGTGTGACTGATACCCAGTCTGGCCTAACAGTAACCGTGACACTTACGAATTATCAAGTAAGAGTACTTAGACTAATAAGAAATTAGTGACGGCTTAGAAAGTGCCATGCCTTAATCGGGGCATGAGATGTAGCTAGAAGTTCAGCATCGTCTATTTTGATGAACGGAGACCCTTAAAAGTGGAAGTTTGTTGGATGTTGATACATGTTTAATTAATTCCTATATTTTCAATTTGTTTTCTTTACGTAAGTTGGGAAGTTAGAGTGAGTACTAGGTTAAATAAGAGTAGTTACCCATGTTTACATGTTTTACTAGTGCTCCTTAGTTTATGGATTTTTTAGTTGCTTTGTAATCTTTTTAAGGGATTTGAGGCTAGGAATGAGTAAGCAGAAAAATTAGTCTAAGAACTCTCTCTAAATTTCTATCTTGCTTCTATCTAATTTCTTAGGTCATTCGATTCCGATCGGTCCACATCAGTGGTATCAGAGCGGTCATGATCCATGGATACCCGTCTCAAGTCCAAAGAGGAGTTCCATCGAGAAACCCGAGATCGTTTATCCCGATATGACCTGTTGTTCGAAAAGATCTTCACAGCTCTCCGAGGAGTACATGCGGATCTCGAAACCTTGCAACATCGATTCGTTGGCGAGTCTCTTCCAGGTACCGGGTCTACTTCTATCCTCACCGGTAGCCCCTCGACCCACCAAAACACCAGCCCTTGTTCTCTTGTTGTTGTTCCATCAGCCGCTAAACGAGTACCACCACCACCCCTTCCGTCCATACCAAAGCCTGCACCGTCGGTTTTGATTCGGACCAAAGTTTTTCTTGGTACCTCTTTGAGTGAATTGGATTCTACATTTCAAAAGCAATTTTCATCTAAGGATTTGTTGGCTTTCAAGCATGAAAGGCTACAAAAGAAATTTTGGTCTGCCATAAAACAAATTGCTTCCGCACAGAAACCTACTGCCATAGAGAAAGCAAGCTAAACTTCCCAAAAGAACATTATTTCAATTTTACCATTACCACCTCCACAATGTAACAACACTAGTCCTCATCACTTCCGAAAATCCTTTTTAGCAAGGGAATATGATCTTGAAAGCGTGAACGGAGCCAATGAAAAAGCTACGGGAAAACATGAGTGGCACCCACTGTGACATCTGAGCATTTTTCGAGTAGAATTAGTACTAAGTCAATGTATAAAATACAGAATTAAGAGTGAATAAAAAGGATGATGATGGATTACTGTATTTATGATACCTGTGATATGAAATAACATGATAAGCACCGACTAAACAGGGAAACGCTATACACCGGAGGATCCGGAGAAAACCCGGATACACGATAAGGATGGAATTTCACCCGACACGTTTGAGAGAGTGTTGATGGTTGAGTCCAATTGCATATGATAAAGAATTAAAAAGCAGGACCGTAGGCGAAATGGATCTTAATTCTGAGTTGTAACGAAGCGGGAAAGTCCATTTTAGTGATTTGGGCCCAGTTGTGTGTTAACCGGTATGGACCCGGTTAGCTATACTGGATGTTACTAGTGAACCCATTTATCTTTAAATAATTGTTTTAAGATTTTCAGACGGTTACAATCAAGATATCATATTCAGTTCAGAAAACAGTCACGTTCGTAATGTCGGTAGGACACCCGTTTATACCGTTAAAAAAAACTAAATATTCACCAGATTAGGTAATATCCGACGAAATAAATATTTCAAGAATATTTATGAGACCTTAAAATTATTTCAGTCTTGAAATGATGGTCATTGACGTTGGATGCGAGATTTAAAACGTTAATGTAATCGAAAAGCGCGGTATAGGACTGATCAAACGGGTATATACCTGTCAAATAATTAGGTACATATAAAGGAAAAACTTTGTCCTCTTCCTCATTTCAACAAAATGTAGCTGAGATTTTAGGGTGAGAGTAGAGAGAAGGAGGAGAACTCCGGTGGTGGTCCGGCGGTGATCTGGCGGCGGTTCACGGCGGTCCGGCGACGGCCGACGATGGTCGGAAGCCCGTTTTCACCCTCCTACAATTTCTAGACATTACGAACGCAGTGGTAAGCTTAGTTTTCTCAAATACTTTGCTTAAGTTCGTGAAATCGTCCATTTAAAAATCTGTCACATTTTGACAACATGCATGAAAACGCAGCTTTATTGCATGCACTATCCCCGATGATCTAACCGTTAGATCGAGCTAAATGTCGGATAACAGGTGTGAAACTCATATATGGTCAATCTGACCAGAGGGATCGATGATCAGACAACAGTAGGTATGCGTTCTTTCATGTTAAAGTTCACTGATCAAATTGTCAAAATCTGTCTAAAAATCCAACGGGTTTGCATGTACAATCTAAGCAGATCTTAACCGTTAAAAGTGACCAATTTTTGACAGAAGGTGCACAAGGATCAGATCGGGATTTTGACCGTTCGGATTTGCGAGATAAATCCCAGAGGTATGATTTTTATGTGCTTAAAACCGACTGATCGGAATTCTCAAGCTGTGTGACACTGGTCCAAAGAATCGTATATCCCCGCGGATTCAACGGTCGGATTGTCAATAAATTTGGACAGTTGCTTCCTCATACCGAAACGCACGATCTCGGAGAATTTCATTCCGATCGGATGTCGGGAAGTTTAGTTTTTATGTTGATCAGTTTGTAACAGATTTGTGTAAAACAATTAGATTATTGATTCGTGTTAACACGGTTGACTCGATCAGAGCTGATCAAAGGTATGTGAAGACAGGTTCGGTCAAAATGGAAAACGGAGAGCGGAGAGTTACTCGTGCCGGAAAAACAAGTGGAATGGACTACTTGTTCGTTCAATTTAGCGATCGTTCGGTTTTGGACTCAAACTGGTCTGGACACGCATTATAACCGGTAAGGTATATCGCATAGTATAACTTTATTCTCGGACTCGAAACGATTATCATGGACCTAGGATTTAAAATTGAATAAAACGATAAATGATAAATAATGAGTAATATGTATAATAACATAGATGTTTGATCATAGTAATTCCGCCTAAATGGTCGGTAATGATCAACACTATTAAAAAAAGGCGTGGACGCTTGATCATAGTAATTTCGTCTAAATGCTCGGTAATGATCAACTCCTATTAAATAAAAAGACATGGGTGCTAGATCATAGTAATTCCGGCTATATGATGGGTAATGACCGTCACCAATTAAAAACACAAATATGTGTGATTTCTCATGGTAATTCCTTCTCTTGGTCGTGATAGCGCCTACACGGTCGGTTATGAGAAAAACACATCAATAATGTGAAGACTTGGATGAATAAAAATAAAGAACAAAAATCAAAATATATATATATATGTATACTTGTATTAGATATGGTCCATGATTAATCGGTTGCGGATCCGAATGGTGACGTACCCACTCGGGATGTCCAAACCTATATAAGAGTTCGGGACGGATGGTCTGTTGTATTGACGATTTAACCGAGGCGGCTCGGTAAACGGGTCTGGTTGGCCCCGCGGCTAACCCACCCAAGCGAACCATCTAGATTGACTCTTTGGGATTGAACCAACCCGTGTGATTGCTTTCGGCAAATTACCATTCAGGAGACCGGTTTCGGATCCGGTTAAGGCCCGAAAGACTAAAAATGATTATTATTAATATACTAAAGTAAGACTTAGGATGTCTAATGTTTTAGGGCATCAAGATTATGATAAAAGTTATGTTGGAAGTTAAAGCGGTTAACGAAGATTAACTAGTAATTGGGATTATGTTGTGCAAAGCCAAGGTGAGTTTCACTAACTAATGCCCTAAATTGAATTGATATATTTTGTTAAATGTTTTGGGCTTATTATTTATGAATATGCATTTTGAAATGAATGATTGATTGAGAATATTGTGGGTACGAAATTAAGCGTGAGTGTCGGCGCACGCTCATAGAAAAGATGAGCTAGGCCTATACTGAATGATAAATTTGGAATTTGGATAATTTAGAACAATGCCTTCTAGATCATTAATGTAGCGTGAGATGTATTGGTAGATCTACTAGGGTTGACCACCCGTACTCACTGATCAGTCGCTCTGATCGCGAAACATGGTGAGAAATACGATCGAATATGGGTCTAGTTTT
>JBCNJP010000024.1:2467796-2500488 GCA_039602395.1 Deinandra increscens subsp. villosa | reverse complement strand
AATGCCTTAAATTGAATTGATATATTTTATTAAATTTTTTGGGCTTATTATTTATGAATATGCATTTTGAAATGAATGATTGATTGAGAATATTGTGGGTACGAAATTAAGCGTGAGTGTTGGCGCACGCTCATAGAAAAGATGAGTTAGGTCTATACTGAATGATGAATTTGGAATTTGGATAATTTAGAACAATGCCTTCTAGATCATTAATGTAGCGTGAGATGTATTGGTAGATCTACTAGGGTTGACCACCCGTACTCACTGATCAGTAGCTCTGATCCCGAAACATGGTGAGAAATATGATCGAATATGGGTCTAGTTTTGATTTAGAGCTTACGATTATTTTGTGCATCGTAAATCTAGCTAGTTTACGAACCAGAAATATTCTCCATTTGGATTCACTCCCTTGATTCATCAATTGAATAAGTGGGATTAAATGATAAAGTGGAAACCAAACATTTTTTAGTGGACTCACCAACCATGTGTTGACGTTGTATTTATAAGATATTTTCAGGTAAATAATGGATTGGATCAGGATCGGGAGAAATAAAGAAGATGTTGTTGTGGTTTCTTTTAAAACTAATTATGTTTTAGTAAACTTGAACTTATGTTTCAAAGGGACCTACTGTATGGGTGATTTATCATTCATCAATAAATAAATAATATGTTCAATGGTTTGAACTATCGTTTACTAAAACACCATGGGTTACCAACTTTTGATCACCGCCACGTGTTGCTTCCGCTTAATTAAGAAAATTGGGGTGTGACAACCCACCGTGGTATTTCGTTACGACTTCTTCCAATGCCTTGGGATGGACCGAGTGGCGGCCACCGTGGAAATTCGCTAAGCACCATCAGGATGTCCTTTAGGACAAGGACGTTTTTAAGGGGGCATGAATGATAAGTGTTTGATTAATTCCTTTATTTTCAATTTGTTTTCTTTACGTAAGTTGGAAAGTTAGAGTGAGTACTAGGTCAAATAAGAGTAGTTACCCATGTTTACATGTTTTACTAGTGCTCCTTAGTTTATGGATTTTCTAGTTGCTTTTTAATCTTTTTAAGGGATTTGAGTCTAGGAATGAGTAAGCAGAAAAATTAGTCTAAGAACTCTCTCTAAATTTCTATGTTGCTTCTATCTAATTTATTAGGTCATTCGATTACCCGATCGGTCCACATCAGTGGTATCAGAGCGGTCATGATCCATGGATACCCGTCTGTAGAGGCTAGATTATGGCTGACACGCATAAGGCGGAAGTGAAAGGCAAGCTCCACGGTGATATGCTCGGTAGGCTCGACCTAAACTTATGACCTCCAATGAAAGTGCAGTGAACTTAAAAGATATATATGTTTAGTTTCCCATCCCAGGTTGTATGGTTTAAAAGACTGAGTCCAGGCAAAAATGGGTTGAGAGTGGTAATTACCTAGTATTCACTCTCTCACACGCCATGTTTCTGCTGTTATGACTACACCACATGAGAAAAAGAAATGAAAAAAAATGAAAAAGAAAAGAGAATAAATAATCACTCAGTTGGTCTTCTTTGCGTGCTTAGCGGCCGACCTGATCACCAACTGATGGTTAATGAAAATTAGTGGTAGTCATAGCCGTGGTGCATGGTTCCTCAAGTTGGGGGTTTGTGAATCCTCAATAAACTCTGAGGTTGGGTAGGTTTTGCTGTGTACGCTTGGGTGTGGGGACAATTAAACATGATGGTAATATTGTACTATATTAAACATGACGCATTCGGTTGGGATTAAACAGGTTTGAGTTTAAAGCGGACAAACATGTGACACCTCGTCCAAAAACCCTAGGTCAAACCTCTTTACTTTGACTTTTAATTAAGTATTAATGTGCATTAACCGATCTGATTACTGTTTAAACTGTTAATTACTGTGCCTGACCGTTAACTGATGACGAACTGATGACGTAAACCTAATCCCGCGTTTGTACTTGACACGTATACCTGTAAAATGCATAGAGATTCCATTGATTAATCATGGAATTTCAATAACAAGAAAAAATAAATATAAAATGTACTTTTATATTTTATCTGGAACTGGAACTGATATCGTACGTTTATATAACCGACACGGAAAACTGATAAGCGATCATATGTTTAAAACTATTCGGTTTTAAACAATCTGGATGGTCGAGCTTAAAATTGTTACAAACTGACAAACTAGAAACGCTATCCGTAACCCGTTCAAAAAACTAAAAAATATAACTGATCTATGAAAAACTTTTATAACCGAATTAAACAATTGTTTTTATGAAATAAAAACATCACAAACTGAAATCGTTGTCAAGACTTAAGCCGAACTCCAAACGAACACCCAATTGGGCCCAACTTGGCCCAATAGGCCCAATAAGCCTAAAATAATAAAACCGAGCCCGAAACCTTGACCCATTACTCAAACGTAATAAACCGAATGATCGTGGCGATCCATAAATCCAACCGATTCACAACAGGCCCGGGCCTCGAACCGGCGCCCCGTTTGGACCCGTACGGTTCATAACCAACAAACCGACCCGATTACACTTTTCTTCTAAAAGTTTTGGCCCAAGATTAAGCCCAAATAAAATGGATTAATTTTATTAACATTGGCCCATCAACTTTACAATTTTTATAAAAATTGTTACCACTCATTATTTTTATAAAAATTTGCCATGAACCTATAAAATTTCTATACTTTTATTATTTATGAAAGTTATGAATTATATTATCTCAAATCTTTTATATACTTTACACAAGATTTTTAAAGCATAAACAATTTTATAAAACTCAACAAGTTTTATAAAAGCTTGTCACTTACATACTCAAAGTTTATAAAAACAAAAAGAGTAGGAGATACTTATTTATAAAAAAAAAAAAAACTTAAAAGAATGTGGAGGAGGATATGGCCACACCACCCTACCTCCTATCCACCAACTTCACCAACCTACTCACTTACACAAAGACACCCTACTCTCACTTTCTCTTCTTCTTTTCTCAGTGACAAGCAAGCCCCAAAGCAAACATCAATTCTTTTCTTTTGTTGTATAGGAAACATGAACACACTCTTTGTACTTTCCCTTTCTCTTCCTCTCGGTGAAACAACCACTGTGAGCTACCACCACCGCCAACAACCACCATCATTATCCCTATCCTCTCCTCGTCCTCGCTACTCTTTTCTGTCGGAGAAACAGCAACCAACCACCACCGTGACCCATCACCACCATCAAGAACCGCCACCACCGTCCCTAGCTACTGCCACCCTTCATCCATCTTCTTCTCTTTCTTTTCTGTCGGAAAAACCTCAGCTCTTGTCCCCCTTTTTCTGCCGGAAGCAACACCCACCATCACCGCCACCTTCCTCCTGACACTGCCGGACTGCCACCACCACCCTCCGCCGGGCTGCCGCGGCTGGGTTGCCGCAGCTGCTGTCCACCTGCCGTAAACCACCGAGCCACCCTCTCCTCTTTCTCTTTTCCCGATCACGACACACCACCACCTTGCTGCTGCAACTGCCGCCGGCTGCTGCTGCTATGCGACCCAGCTGCCGTCGCTGGGTGCTGCTGCCACTACTGTGGGCAGCCATGAACCACCATCCACCTTTGCTTTTCTTCTCGGCCGCCTAATACCTCCGCTACCTTTAATTTGTTTTCCTCTTCTCGGAAACCACCACCACTGCCCCACTAGCGGCTGCCACCGCTGGGGCGGCTGCTGTAGTGCTCCACCGCCGCTGATGCTGCTGCCGGAACTGCTGTCGAGAGGTGCTCTTGCTGCCGCTGCTGTTCACTGCCGTGGATTACCACCCACCACCACTTTGTTCCTCTTCTTGTTCGGTTTCACTCTCCCACCCTTTGTGAGTCTCTTAACCACTATCGTTTGCGGGTTGTATACGTTTTAAACGTCCCGAATGATCAATCGAGTCTTGACAATGAACCGTTTAACGTAAAGTTTTTAACAATCATAAACACCGGACTACATTCTATATATAAATAACTTAAGGTTATGAGTTTGAAATTTTGACTATCATGTGTTTTCTAAACACTAAGATGTAGTGTTTAGAAATACAAACCTATGGATATATTTATATACTAAGTTGATGACTTTGTTATATCATTTGATGATTCTATGCTAATTATCATAGTTGCATGGATTATTTAAGGTTTAATATGTTATAGTTGCTAGAAGTGTTATTTGTAATTTTAGTGATTAATCAAAATGTTTATGGGCTAATATATTACTAATGACAAGTTATCATGGACTAAATATGATGCCTAGTGACACTTATGGACTTAGTTGGACATTAGATGTGTTATATAAACTTTGGACATAAAATGATAACTTAAAAAAATTAAATGGATTTTGTGGTTAAATATTGACATTAGTAATTTTATAAAAATTACTTGGATTTAAACCACAAGAATTCACCATGAAACATAACTTATATAAAATGGTCACATTTTATAAAAAATATAATTTCTAAGAACACAAGAGTTAAATGCTTGTCTTAGATTTTATAAAAATAAAATGGATAAAAATATAAATAAATATATTTTATATCAAAAATGATAAAACAACATATATATGTCACTTGACACAAAAATTATAAAATCTTGGAATTTATACAAAAAGTGGAAAATGTTTTATGTTGGAATTTTTTATAAAATGTCTTTAACTTAAAACCCTAACTTTATTTGATAAATAAAGTTATTTAGAAATGATTTTATAAATATAAAATCAAAAGACTTATAGAAACTATGAAAAACATATTTTTGATTATTTTAAATAAATCAAAATAATCAAAACGTTTTAACCGGACCAAATGTTTATTTTTAAACATTTTGACTTGAAACGAAATCTTTAAACGATTTAAAACGTTTTACGACGTAACGAATCGTAAATAATTATTTTCAACAAATAATTATCCTTATGAATTTTTGAAACCCTAATTTGAGTTAAAATCATTTTGGTTTGTAAATATAATTATTATAATGATAATTAAATTTATATTAACTCAAAACCCTAATTTTTATAACATGAGTTTAAATATTAAAATAACTTTTAATATTTACCTACTTATGTTAAATCATTTAACTTGTAATAATTAAATAAAATTATTTCGACAAGTTAGAAGAATTATTTCAATAATAATTATCAACTCTAGTTATATATATTATAACTTAACACGATTAATTATTCAATCGATCGAGCGTACATTAAAATAATAATAAATATTATTATTTAAAACGATGTTTAATACTTGATTGAACTGGTCTTCACGATATGTAATCGCATGTTCATTCCTTGTATTTATTTACATTAATGCCTTAATACGTGAACATTCGTATTTGCTGATTTTGTAAACTGATTAACTAACGGGTTTTCAAAACGCTACAAACGGGATTATACGTCAAGACTTGACCAGTATCATTTGGGTAACGTTCGTTACTCAAATGATTATGTGGACCCTTATGCATGTTGTCTTATGTTTTATTAGGACCTTACTTGCTAGTTGCCACTCGGTAATTCATCATTATCGCTGAATCATGTGAGTTTCACGGCCCCTTTTCTTTTCAACTGTTTTACACTTATGGGGGAGAAATCATGAACTGATAAAATGCTGTTTACTTAATGTTATGGTTTACCTGTTAGCCGTATGACTACATGTTCCATTCTGTATCCCAAACAACTGGTACTTTATCGTTATCAACGTTAGTACAACTGAATCCCACTATTAATTGAATTCGATTAGTTCTGCTCGAAACGATAACTAGTGAATAGATCTATTTGGGTTGACAACCCTGCCCAGATTGGTAGCTCCAATTCTGACTTCGTACATTGTCAAGGGGTACACGTCAGTTATTCTCGCCTGTTCGGTATTCTTGGGATAGAATGCTATGAGTGGGTAATTCGTTAGTATTCGAATTTGAGGTTCATGGCAGGATCTTACAACCACGACAGTAAACCAACGTAACATTTAAGTATGCCGTAAACTGTTATCCCAACATGCCGTAAACTGTTATTCCAACATACCGTAAACTGTTATTCCAACATACTGTAAACTGTTTTTACAAACTTACCATAGAATCATAAACCTGTGAACCTCACCAACTTTATGTTGACCTTTTTAAACTCATGATTTCTCAGGTATCTAAGCTTATCATGGAAGACGTGCAAATGGGGCTTCACTGTAACTTTCGACCCTGCTTCACTGGAGTCGTAGTCCCGACCTATCTTAAATAAACTGATTTATGATTTCAATATCAATCCAAGACTTTTATTCAAATGTAAGACATTATCATTTCACCACAACTTTCCGTTGCAACATAAATGGTGTTATGTTTTAAATGACGTTTGAATTTAGTAGAAGTTGTTCTGTATATCTGCGACTATGATTCCGTCTCGCTCACACCCAAATCCGTTGACCGGGGTGTGACAAAACATACCGGCAATCACCTGGACTAGTTGGGTAACTGAAGCTAAAAAGGGTTCCTCAGTCAGATTCATACGGTTTGATCCCTTGTAAACTTTCTCATGTTTGGTTTGGTAAGTATTTGTTTAGTTTATATCTTTCGTGTGTGAGTCGTTAAGTTCTTTTTGGTGTGTTTTCGTCTTGGCCAGGTCGATTTGAGAAGTCAAAATGTGTTTTTCATGGGTTTTAATGCATGACAATATGCCCCCAACAGATCTTGACAAATTTTTAGGGGAAGGAGTATGGGATAATAAGTATTATCCGAAGGGAACTCGAGGATGATACTTATTATCTAATGGAAAAGACTTCCATAATACATAGTATCTTAAGGGAACTCGAAGATAATATGTATTATCTCAGGGGAAGTCCTTAGCTGAGGGGAAGTTATCAGCTAAGGGGAAGTCTTTAGAGGTCTTGGGTTCAGGGGAAGTTTTATAGAAAACCCGTAATCTATATTAGGGTTTTTGGTTAAAATTATGTTAATTTGAATCAACTGAACATATGATAATTACCTCCTAACCCAAAGACCGGTCATCAAATGTCTGGTGGAGTATATTTTTTCAAATGTGTGTCAGACAGGTTGATGAGAGAAAGATGCTGCTGATGCTGCTGCTGCTCAAAGCTAAAGAACCAGCCAGACAAGACTTCCATCTGGAAAAGCAACTGTTCAGGGGAAGTTGTTGGTGTCTTCACAAGTTTTTAAAAGCTTCAAAAGATCTTCAAAGAAAATGCTCACAAGTTTAGGGGAAGCTGAAGATTTCAAGTCGATCTTTGATGAAGAAAATGATGCAGAGAGCAGTCAGAGATCATGAAGACCCAAGATTAACAACCAAGTTCTTCAAAGTTAGAGGTGTTCAAACTTTTTACCCTCTAATTTTTGAAGATTCAAGATAGTTACCGAAGATTCAGCAAGAACCAATTCCTTCATGAGAAGCAAGTCAATGAGAATCCTCCATCTTATTAACTTGTTCATTTCAAGAAGTTCAAGCTGATGCTGATCAAGAGGAAGTCCCAAGTGCCCGTCATGAAACCCATTGAAGATCTCTGTGGAAAGAATCTTCATCAACATCTATGCAAGCCAGTCAAGAAGATGTTTTTCAAAGATCAAAGACATTTAATATCACAAGCCTAGGGGAAGATTGTAGAGGCTAGATTATGAGGCTTGTAATATTAAATATGTTGGGCTGGGCTTAGAGGGTTTCATTAGTTTAGTAGACTAGTTTGGTTATTGTATGTAGGCTAGTTTATGGTTGGGCTTGAGTTTACTATTGGGTTTATGACTCAAGAGGCCCAATAGTAAACCCATTGGGGTGCCTATATAAACCCCAATGGTTCTACTAGTTGGATCCTAGTTGTTGTTTACGATTATAAGAAAGCCACACACGGTGTTCACGATCGTAAACCAGAGAGACAGAGTTTACGATTTCTTATATTGTACCGGACAAGTTCATCTTGTGTGCAAAGATTAAGTTTTTATGGTTTTAATCGTAGTATTCTTGTGTTCTCTTCATCTCTTTTCTTGAATCAGTCACTTACGAGGATTCCGCACTCGTTTGTGATATCAATATCGTGTCTTGGTAGATTTTCTGGACCTACACCGTCTCAAGTCTAAAGAGGAGTTCCAACGAGAAACCCGAGACCGTTTAGCCCGATATGACCTGTTGTTCGAAAAGATATTCACAGCTCTCTGAGGAGTACATGCGGATCTCGAAGCCTTGCAACATCGATTCGTTGGCGAGTCTCTTCCAGGTACCCGGTCTACTTCTATCCTCACCGGTAGCCCCTCGACCCACCAAAACACCGACCCGTGTTCTCTTATTGTTGTTACGTCAGCCGCTGAACGAGTACCACCACCACCCCTGCCGTCCATACCGAAGTCTGCACCGTCGGTTTCGATTCGGACCAAAGTTTTTGTTGTCTTTGAGTGAATTGGAGTCTACATTTCAAAAGCAATTTTCATCGAAGGATTTGTTGGCTTTCAAGCATGAAAGGCTACAAAAGAAATTTTGGTCTGACATGAAACAAATTCCTTCCACACATAAACCAACTACCATAGAGAAAGCAAGACAAACTTCCCAAAAGAACACTTTCAATTTTACCATTGCCACCTCCACAATGTAACAACACTAGTCTGCATCAGTTCCGAAAATCCTTTTTAGCAAGGGAATATGATCTTGAAAGCATGAACGGAGCCAATGAAAAAGCTACGGCAAAACATGAGTGGCACCCACCGTGGTGTTTCGTTACGACTTCTTCCAATGCCTTGGGACGGACCGAGTGGCAGCCACCGTGGAAATTCTCTAAGCACAATCAGGATCCCGTCCTTGAGGACAAGGACGTTTTTAAGGGGGCAGGAATGATAAGTGTTTGATTAATTCCTTTATTTTCAATTTTTTTTCTTTATGTAAGTTGGAAAGTTAGAGTGAGTACTAGGTCAAATAAGAGTAGTTACCCATGTTTACATGTTTTACTAGTGCTCCTTAGTTTATGGATTTTCTAGTTGCTTTGTAATCCTTTTAAGGGATTTGAGTCTAGGAATGAGTAAGCAGAAAAATTAGTCTAAGAACTCTCTCTCTAAATTTCTATCTTGCTTCTATCTAATTTCTTAGGTCATTCGATTACCCGATCGGTCCACATAAGATGTATATGCATACGTAATGAAATTCGACAGTAATGTAGTCAAATTTATCAAGGTTAATTAACCCAAAAGTAATGTATTTATCAAAAAGGGAAAAGATCTACAGAAAACCAACAATTATCCAGAAAACCAAAAAACTAACATTTTTTCTCTACAACTTCTTCATATATTAATAATTTTTAAAAATAATTTCACCAAAAAGTATATAATTTTATTACCTTCATTTATGGGGAAAAATTCTAAAAATAAAAAGTTTAGTGATTTTTTATTAGTGCATCATCCAATAATAATAATAGTATTGCATAATGCATTATAATTAAAACTACTTAAAAAAAAGAACTTTAACTTAAATATGGACGTGATTATGCGATCAATGAAAAAAACAAAGAATTGACATTCATAAACCAATTTTATATTGTTGTTGCATAGTGCATTATTAACTTCAAGCTAAATTCCGAATTTTATTTTATCTTTTAAAAAACTCGAATTTCTTTTAAATGTTTTTCTTTTTCCAGTATTCTTAAAATCATGAAAGAAACATATAAAAAAAATTTTAAAAAATAATTTTGTTTATTAGTTTTTTGGTTCTTGGCAAAATACTGTTTTTCTTTATAACCTAACCTTTATCAAAAATTTGGTTTTACTCGT
Organism: Deinandra increscens subsp. villosa; assembly: GCA_039602395.1. Lineage (NCBI taxonomy): Eukaryota > Viridiplantae > Streptophyta > Magnoliopsida > Asterales > Asteraceae > Deinandra > Deinandra increscens. Next base: position 2,490,740 of record JBCNJP010000024.1, on the reverse strand, counting down.
ATTAAACAAAAAGGACTTCATATTATCTTGAAACGTTTTTGAGAACCACGTGCCAAAGATCTACATATGTATCAAAATCACTTGCCGTTGGCTCTTTACCATGAAAGTATTCTCTAACAAAATCTTAAACATATGATGTTTTAATTTACAAAGATTTATCCTAAATATTTATCTCACACATGAATCTGCCCTTTTCATACTCTGAAAAGGTAGATCGTGAACAAGGGTTGAATTTAAAGAATGCAAATAATGAGTTGGTACGCATTTTCAAATTATAATAACCTCCAAAAGGCATAACTTTAGATATCTGAGCAAAATTGCATAACATAACCTATGCATTGAAATTTGTACATCACTCTGAATTTATATATCTTAAGTCTGAAAAAGAAGTGATATTTTTTTAATTACAAAGATAACCTTATAATTGTTATGATCTATTAGTTTAATGCCTAATCTGTCAATTTATTTAGGTATTTTCATTCTTTACACAACTGAGTGTGTTTGCTTTTAAACCCATGGATGATGGGTGGTTCTCATACACTAAATTATTAGCTATTTTTAATGGGCTTAATTTCTTGTTTATAAAAACGCCAACAAAATTGGATCTTTTTTGGTTTTTCAAGATTTATTATTCGGTTCTTCATGCACAGGTCAGCTTTCTCCCAAACTCTCCTCTGTTCATCATTTTCTTGATAAAACTAAGGGGTTTCTGGTGATTTTATGTCTAAATCTGTGTGTTTCAGTGTTTATTTCTTGATATATTGATGCTTTTTAAGCTGTTTAGTGTTTGAAGTTGTGTGTTTTGTGAACAATTGAAAAAATCTGATGATCTAAGGTGCAATATCTGTTAACTGGTTATAGTTTTTTTTTTTTTTTTTTTTTTTTTTTTTGTGAAATCTCTTAATGCGTTTGATTAATCCTACATATGATGTAGTACACTCTGCTTCATATGTTGTACAAACAATCATCATGATCTCCAAGAAACTCATGATCCAGTTATGGAGTCTTGGCCTTCCAAATTTGTCAGAATTTAATTTCATTGAATTCATCAAATGATCATTTTGACCTTTGACAATGATTCAATTCTAGTACTTTTCAAATTTAAAATTCACCAAGAAATTTTAAAGTTTTTCTTGTTTGAATTGTGTCTATGTATAGCTTTTTGTATACTTAAGTATAGGTTATCGAGCACGAAGTCAAAACAAAACAGTTCATGTCGATTTTGAAGTATGAGCTTCGCTGGTTTAAAACTTAAAAACTCAACTGTTGGATTCATTTGCATAGTTTTACTTAAGGTGACTATGAACTGATTAGTGTTTTGTCAGATTTTGGTAAGCAACTATGGCACCAACTTCAACTCAATTTGCAACCTCAAGAACAATGGGAATATACGACCCGTTACAACAATTTAGCATGTGGGATGACGTATTTGGACCCAATCTTAGCCCGATCACAAGCAATCATATAATGATTCCTGAGGTTGATGCAAGGCTAGCCAATAAGGTCCTTGATTTCCTCTCTTGAAACCATTCCATTTTTATGTATCTATATGTATGCATATAGTTAGTTATATATTCGTGGATCTATCTATATGTATCAGTAGAGACTATGTTTTCATGATTGTTACACTTTATTGTATCTATGTGTATCATATAGTTGTAGTAGAGCCAGGAAATCTATTCGGGCGTATGAAATTCACAAATTTATTATAAGTGCATAAAGATTGTGTTCTTCTTGATAATCTGATCTTCTTGTACCTATTTGATCATCCATTTATATGAATATAGACTCTTTTTTTTTTTCATGATTATAGATTGTGTTTTCGTGTTATTTGTGTTCTCTAACAAATCTTTTTGGGATTCTTTAGACCGAATACAGTTCTCAAGGATCATTAGGACCATCAGCAGACAGTCCACCAACAAAAAACATTACCGATAAGGTGATAAAACCATATAATGGTATATATGTAAGTATGCACATTATATTTGTGTGTAAATCTAAGCTACCTTATACATTTGGTTGTCTGGCTGCAGTCACAAAGGCGACTAGCACAAAACCGTGAAGCTGCACGTAAAAGTCGTTTAAGAAAAAAGGTACGTAGATAAAAGATGAAGTTGAAGATAACTCATGGTTACAAAGCCATGCCTCGTCTTATTTCGTGTTCTACTCTTGTAGGCTTACGTTCAACAGTTGGAGTCAGGCCGTGTGAAATTAGCACAACTGGAGCAAGAACTTGAGAGGACTCGCCGACAGGTTAAGTTACAATATTTTTTAAAAGGGTGTGGTAAATTCTCAAACTTTTATGAATCTGATGTGTCAGTAGTAGTTGATTACAGGGCGCATACAGTGGTCTATTGCAGACAGGCAACGGTTTGTTGTCTAGTAATGTCATTAACCCAGGTATACTATCTACTCCATTGGGTACATTTTATCTATGTAGAGGTTCCAATGCAAGATGTGATGAAAAGTTTTGGGTTGTTTGGGTACATACAGGGATTGCTACATTTGAGATGGGGTATGATTTGTGGGTCTCTGAGCAAAGAAAAAAAGATGATGAGCTTAGAAAAGTGTTGTTGACTCATACTAGTGAAATCGAGCTTCGTATGTATGTCGATATTGGCTTGAACCACTATACTGACCTTTTCAGAATGAAGGCCGATGCCGCCAAAGTGGATGTGTTTTATCTATTGAACGGGTTGTGGAGAACTCCAGTAGAGCGGTTCTTCCAGTGGATTGGGGGTTTTCGGCCATCTGAGCTCCTATATGTAAGATGATCTACTTTGTTCTCAAGCATGGCCCCTATTTGACTGTTGAAAAAGTAGATGTGAAACGAGCTGCTTTTGGGTGTGTTTTTATCTATAATGGGTCAGGTCAAACAGCTGAAAAGTCAAACAATAACTTTAAGGGCAAATTTCATTTTTAAGTGCGTTAGGTTGACTTGACAATGCGGACTTGAGTACACATTTTGACCAAGAGCGTTTTGACGTGTTGACCAACCAATCCGACCCCCTTTGTAAAGAAAGGTCAGTTTCCATAAATGGAGATAATTATAACTAGTGTTTGTTTGTGGCCAGATATTAATGCCACAGATTGAGTTAATGGATACACAGCTCATGAAGGTAAGGAGCTTAAGACAATCATGCGAGCAAGCCGAAGAGGCATTGAGTCAAGGCATGGATAAACTTCAACAAACCCTTGCTCAGAGCATATCGATTGATATAATGGGACCCGCAAGTTACAACACACAGATGAATTGTGCAATGCAAAGGCTCGAGGACCTTGAACTTTTCTTGAATCAGGTAACTTAAAAGGATAGCATTTTTTTTTTTTTTACTTTTTTAGTCAAACTATGTCCATGAAAAGAAATGAAATATGTCGCTTGTGCGCTTGTGCCGGGAATTTGGTAACTATGTTTAGCTAAATATGAACTATTAACGTATAAATATACTGATGAAAAGAAACCAAAGAAATGCATCTTCATATGTTGCATTTTAGTTAGCATAAGAGTCCATGGTTGACTTCGTAAAGTCAAATAATGACTTTATAAGTGTGAATTTTCATACGATAACTTCACTATATTTTGAAAACCTATGGTTCAATTTGAATTGTATCGCACACGCTATAATTTACTTACTTGAAGGATTAAAAATGCAGATAAAAACTAAATGAAATTTGTGTTTCAACATAGTTTACATTTTACTTTTGAGAGTCACGTACGTGATGTTGTTTAGTTTACTTTTTACTTTTGAGAGTCACATGATGTCGTTTTTCTTAGAACTAGTTCAATATTAGTTTAAAAAATATATATATATTCGGTTACTGTCTTTTGATGTATGAAAACTGAAAGGCATTACAGAAGAAAAACTTGAGCATAATAACCGAAGAATCTACATAAAATTCCACTTTTAAAAAATAAGTTTGACTTTCTTTCTTATTCTCTAACACAGAAAGTCAAAATTAATTTGCAGGCGGATCACCTTAGACAGCAGACTCTAGAGCAAATGTCTCAAATCTTAACACCACATCAAGCAGCAAAAGCATTGCTTGCACTTGGTGAATACTTGCAACGTCTTCGCGTGCTGAGTTCTATTTGGTCTGCCCGGCCTCGTGACCCCAGAAATTTAATCCCATAAATCATATCTTTTTCAAGTTTTTATTAGCTTAAATCAGCAGCATAAGCTTAAAGGTATTTACTAGCAACTTTTCTCATTTAATATGTTTATGGATGGAAAATGTAAAAAGAAACTGTAATGTGGTGCATAAACATGTTGGTATGTATGTATGTATGTATATATGTACGTACGTGTGTATGTATGTGTCAGAATTTGAGGATCAGATAAAGATGTAAACCAACCCAAACATATTTCAAACCCAGAATCATACAACAAAGATATGAGAACAAACAACAGATCTACAATTAGAAAACTGGAACAATCATCAATCGATGATCTACACTAAAGAAACCGCTACAATCTAACACGAGAATCAGTTCATCAAGATATGAGATGAACCAACCAAACCCTAGATCAGACGGAGAGAGGCAGAGAACCAGAGCTGTGAAAAATATCTTCCAAAAAAACTCCTTTTGAGCAGCTGACCCTTATGTAGCTAGGGCTGGCAAATCGTGTCAGACACGACCTGTTAAGACACGACACGATAAGACACGACACGATTGGTCTCAAACACGAACACGACACGAAAACTTTTCGTGTCTAGTTTTCAAAACACGAACACGACCTGTATTTTAACGGGTCGACACGATAAAACCTGTTTAGACACGAAATTTTAACTAATCGATGGTCGACATGATAAAACCTGGTTCACTCAACCTGTTTAGACACGAACACAACCTGTATTTTAACCTATTTAGACACGAAATGGAATGTAATTTTTAGAGAAGTCATCTAATAATCTAATTCTAATATATCTTTAATATATTATTTAAAAAATATATATTATTAAAATATAAACGTGTCTTAACAGGTTAACAGGTTTTGACCTGTTAAGACACGAAAATTAACAGGTCTTAACAGGTCGACCTGTTAACGACACAAAACCTGTTAAGCCCAAACACGAAACCTGTTAACATTGTCGTGTTTCGTGTCGTGTTTTCGTGTTCGTGTCAAAATTGCCAGCCCTATATGTAGCAAACCCGGATGACCGACTCGCGCGGTTTCTTGAATCCAAGCCAAGCCCAGCAGCGAACTCCTTTCCTCAAGTCCAGCAACAGCAGCAGCGAACTCCTTTCCTCAAGTCCAGCAACAGCAGCGGCCCAATATGCAAAGTAAAACACAAAAAAAACAATATAACATAGCTTAATTAAATTGAAGAATATTATATGTCTACATTTAACAGTATGTATACGCCTGAAGTCGGGTTTATACGAGTGTTATTTTGTATTAAGTTAGATAAAGATATTTGGATAGTGATACGTTCCACCAACGACTACACATTTACGGTTTACATTCTCCACTAGTGCATGTTGAGCCACTAACCCACGTTGCATTTAGATTCATTATTTTGTATTATCATCAACCGTTCCATTTTTCAGTAGGTAGTCTCACATTTGCATGTTAGTAGTTTGCATTCATTGTATTTAAGCAATTCATAGTTAACGGAAAGAGTAGTGAATCAAGTTTGTTAATTTTAGTATTCTCTCTATTGTTTTTGGGAGTGTTTGCCTACTATAAAAGGCTAAATTAATTGGGAGATTGACCATCTCGAATCGATCCCTGTCAGATAGATTGTTGGTAAAGTAATGATTTTCCAACTAAAAGGTTATGGTTCAAATCAGGCGTCTCAATGGGCCAACGAGTAAATCTAGGGCTCGGGGCCCCCAAAAAATTTAAGGTCCCATTTTAAAAAAGAATCCATAGGTATTGGGCTTTTTGAATGTTAGCAGAATTGAACAGGTAGAAGAACCATCATGAACCTGTACGTTAATTGTTAGCAACCTAAACAAAAATTAAGTCATTAGAGTTCAGTGTTGTCTGTTCTGAAGAAGAAGAGAAATCTAATGATAAAGATGCAGATATTGTTGTGTGCTTGTCTACTGTCTAGGATATATAGCCAATGGGCATTAAGGAGATGAAGTCGTAAAGCTATGACCAATGATGGATAATGTGACAACCTGACGTCAGGTGATTCCTGGATAACACAAACGTATGTATTACGAACTTACTTTACTACAAACATATTACGAAGATCCATGCATGCACTACATAAAACACATAATTTGGATTGGGGTGTCCGTCACTACACGAGCACTTGAACATAAGTCTAGGCGTCGGTGAATTAACTTAAAGAACATGATTAATATGCACAATCCCTGATTTCATGTGAACTAGACGTCCTATGATTTCATATGGAACTATATTAATATTTTATGATTTTAGGTGACGTTGTTTCACATAAACTATTTCATAATTTTATATGAATCAATTACTTAGGATTTTATAAGTTTTTAGTTCTAATATTTGGTGTATTTATTTCAATATAACACACCATATGTTTTATAAAAATGAATGATTTTTGTATACGAGTGTTTTATAGAGGTATGTCGGTTAGTCAGGCGTTAGGGATTATAAACCTTAGGGGGTCAAATGTGTCAATTCCTAAACTTGTTTCTACCTATACAAACTTGGAGGGACCTACTCCGTAATTATCAAAACTTATTTCCTACTTTGTAAATTCGTGAGGGACTGATCTTGTCAATTGGGAAACATCAATTTGAAGATATTCAAATGGTTCCGATCGCTAACCAAGCAACCGAACCCACTTTCATCTCCAATAATCCTTCAGTTGGTTACGATTTCACCAAATTGATATCGACCATCACCATCTTCATTCCATAATCACAAACACCTCTCTCAAAGTCCTCCGTTACCATAGGAACCACAATAAAAAAAACCAGAGATTCATTTCTATTCGTGTGGATGGTACCAAGGAAGCTTTTTTATTATTTGATTGTCAAATCTCAAAATTTCAATAGAAGATGATAAATATAAAGACCAGTCTAAGAGATAAATATGAGAACTTTAATTAAGGAGATAAATGGCAGCCGAGATTATAGGAGGGAAGTAAGGAATGAGATAAAGGAAATAAATTAATTTCCAATACTCCCCCTCAAGTTGGAGTGTGTAGGTTAATAACATCCAACTTGCCAAGTAGAAAATTTAGTTGAGGAGCTCCCAATCCTTTGGTAAATAAGTCTGCAACTTGCATCTTGGAATCGATTTGTAGGGGACTAATTTCTTGACACTCAACCCTTTCACGAACAAAGTAACAATCCATCTCCACATGTTTTGTTCGCTCGTGGAAGACAGGATTGTTAGCTATGTGTCTAGCTGCATGGTTATCACAAAATATGGGTGTTGGTCCCTCTAAAATGACGTCTAACTCCTGTAGAAGCCAACGCATCCATAAGACTTCGCTAACTGTTGAAGCCATATAACGGTATTCTGCTTCCGTAGAAGAACGAGACACAACATATTGCTTCTTTGTTTTCCACAAAACTAGCGCACCTCCTACAAGAAGCAAATATCCCGTTCGAGATCGTCTTGTAAACGGACATCCGAGCCAATCCGAGTCACAATATTCCGTAAGATTATAACCCCCTTCTCGTGGTAGGAGTATTCCTTGTCCCGCGGTAGCCTTAAGGTAATGAAGTACTTGGTGAGCAGCATCTAGGTGGGTTTGTCTTAGATCAGAAACAAATTGACTTAGAATGTTTACTGCATATGCGATGTCGGGTCTTGTAGCCTGTAAGTAAAGTAGTCGTCCTACTATTCGACGATATCGACCATTATCCACCTTTGATTCGTTTTCTCTTTTGTCGAGTTTTAAATTGGGCTCCATTGGAAACAAACTAGGTCGACACCCTTGTAATCCATAATCCTCAAGGATGTCTAAAGTGTACTTTCTTTGGCTTAAGACAAGTACTTTGGAAGTGCGTGCCACCTCAATTCCAAGAAAGTATTTAAGGTTTCCAAGATCCTTTATACCGAACCGTTTATCGAGCTCGTCCTTCATAACTTGTATTCTTTCTTGGTCATTCCCAACTATGATGACGTCGTCCACATATATTAAAGCTGCAACAAGACTGTTTCCTCGTTTGTGAATAAAAAGGGAATACTCCACTTTGCATTGTTTGAAACCGGGGTTTATAAGGGATGTCGTGAACTTTTGGTACCAGTTTCGAGATGCATGTTTTAGTCCGTAGAGGGATTTCTTTAATCGACAAACTCTGGTCTCTCCTTCCTCATAAAACCCCTGTGGAATCTTCATGTACACCTCTTCTTTTAAGTCTCCATGTAGAAAGGCGTTGTTTATGTCGAGTTGATTGTGTTGGGATATACAGTGGGATCCGGGTTACCGATTTTAATTTTATTAAAACCGATTTAATAATAAAATTAATTCTAAATTAATTTTAGCAGCGGAAACGAATTAAAACGCGGACGCAACTGTAACAGGATCAATCACCGGCACGACAAACACAGAAAATATATTTATTTAAATAAATAAATAAATACATAAATAAATTAAATATCTAATAAATTAGATATACCTTAGCGGGTTCCGAACAACCGTTCGAGACACCCGAGTTCAATGGACTCGCGCTAGGGTGAACTGAAACTTCTGACTCGAATCTGCGGGTCAGATCTGCGACTGAAACTCCGGCGGCCATCGGAGGCGGCGAAGGTAGTGGCGGCGGTGGTGGTAACTTCACCATCGGTGGCGGTGACAAAATTCTTTCCGACAGGATCGCCACGGGGACCGATCCTACGATTATCTCGTCACCGGAAACCGGCGGCGACGAGGTGGCGGTGACCGGATGATAAAGCGGTGCGGGCCACGAGGACGGCACGGGACGAGGTGGTCTCGGTTGCGCCGGCAACGCGAGAACCACTGGGCGGCGATCGACCGGCGAAGCGCCGGCGGATGTGGCGGCGGTGGCGGCTGCGGCCTCGGCTGCGGCTTCGGCTCGGCTCGCTGCCTCGGCTCGGGCGGTGGCTGCTTCCTGATCGAGTCGCTGGATGATGCTTGCGAATCGTTGATCCATCGGAATTGCAGTGGTGGTGTCACCGGAGATTAAGGGCGGCGACGGCTTAGGGTTTTTCTTCCCTGGTATGCGACGCAGAGAGAGAGAGGGGAGGAGGAGACCAGGGTTTCGAAAACTTATTACTTGTTCTCCACTCCTCCCCACCCTATAGGAGAATTTCGCAGACCATGGGCCCACCATGGCCTTCTGCGAATTCTCCATGGCCCACCAATGGGTTAGACTGTTAACCCATTAACAGTTTAACTCATCCGTCCATTTAATCGCGAGCCGATTAAATATGTCATCGTAATAAATAAATAAATCAGTATTTATTTATTTGCCAATCAGTCCAATTAACTAATTAAAATAGTAATCAGTTTATTATCCATTGCCCCGGGTGTAACTCTTACGGGGCAATATCGGTCGGGTTCGTTAATTCGTCGGGTCAGGACACCTTGTTTCCAACAGTCTCCCACTTGGACTGAACGCGACAGTTTAACGAGCGCAGCCAGAGGCACTCTAGCTATGCATAGCTACACCAACTAATATTGACACTTTAAGTCGTTTGCCAAAGTATATCTGATTGACCATCAAGCAGACTCATGACTTGTGCATTCATTATCATATGTTCCTTTCTGTAGTAGACATTGATGAATTATGAGACATGGACTCTCATATTCTATTCATCGATTTTCGTTCTCGATATAATTCGAAGTGATCCAACAAACACACAGTAAGTTTGGGTGAGGCCTCACACTTATCACTTGGAACCAACGAGGGCGCCTTTATGTCTAACTGTTGCCGAAGCAAGAGTACAGAATCCCTTATTGAGGCATACAGCTCCCACTCAACCTCAGAGCCATTCCCAAAAGTAGCCGTTATGGCTGGCAGTTACGCGACAACGTTAGGCTACAATCAAAGAATGTTCTTTAGTAGAGAGGAGTTCGAATATGCGTCTCAGGTCTAAGGATACATTAGAGCATGCATTAATCAAGCAAGCAAGAGTTCCATGTTTGCGTTGCATGATGCGAGTTACGTCCAACGTCATTCACCAATGAGGTTCGTGAGTTTGAACGTTAAACAACTTTAAAGTTCAACCAGTCACAGTAGTCTTTCTTTAGTATAGCTCCCACTAACTAATCGACTACGGACATTTAGAACAAGAACTTATTGTCCATGGATTAAACGTACAAATATTGAACACAGTTATATAATTCATTATTGCATAAATCAGATGGAATAAGAATAATATAGATAACTGTTATTGTTCATACATCCAAATACTGAATCAAAACATGTCTTTAGCTAATCTAAGCCCTATTGCTTCTCTGTGGCGTATATGAGTCTCCTGAGTCATAGGCTTAGTAAAGGGATCAGCTAAGTTTTGATCTGTGTGTACTTTGCTTATCTTGATTTCATTTCTGTCGACTACTTCTCTTATGTAGTGGAACTTCCTCAGGACGTGCTTGGCCATCTTATGAGACCGTTGCTCTTTGGCTTGAGCTATAGCGCCTGTGTTATCGCACAGCATCTCGATGGGCTGCCTAATGCTTGGCATAGCATCGAGATCGGATATGAACTTCTTCATCCACACGGCTTCTTTAGCAGCTTCTGAGGCGGCTATGTATTCGGATTCAGTAGTAGAATCAGCTACTACTGGCTGTTTTGAGCTTCTCCAAGAAACAGCCCCTCCGTTAAGAGTGAATACGAATCCTGACTGTGAGCGAGAGTCATCTCGGTCAGTCTGAAAACTAGCGTCAGTGTAACATCTTACAGTGAGCTCCCCATCGACACCCCCGTATACGAGAAACATATCAGTGGTGTTTCTCAAGTATTTTAGTATGTTCTTTACAGCCGTCCAGTGAGCTAGCCCTGGTGTCTGTTGGTACCGACTTGTCACGCTCAGTGCATACGAGACATCCGGTCGTGTACAGAGCATGGCATACATGATAGATCCAATAGCAGAGGCAAATGGGATCGATGCCATTTGGCTTATCTCGCGCTCCGTTTTAGGTGCTTGAGATTTGTCCAAGACTGTTCCCTTAGTCATGGGAACGGTTCCTTTCTTGGAGTTGCTCATATTGAACCGAGCTACGATCTTATCAACGTATGTGCTTTGACTGAGTCCCAAAAGGCGCTTAGATCGATCTCTGTGAATTTTAATTCCCAGAATATAAGCGGCTTCTCCAAGGTCTTTCATAGCGAAACAAGATGAAAGCCATTTCTTAACTTCGTTAAGCATGGGTATGTTGTTCCCTATGATCAGTATATCGTCCACGTACAGTACGAGGAACGATACGCCGCTCCCACTCGCCTTTCTGTAAACACAAGGCTCATCTTTATTTTGTTCAAAGCCAAACTCTTTGACCTTTTGATCAAAACGAAGATTCCAGCTTCGAGATGCTTGCTTGAGTCCATAAATGGACTTGCTAAGCTTGCAAACCTTGTTTGGATTCTCTGGATCAACAAAACCATCAGGCTGAACCATGTAGACATCTTCTTCGAGTTGTCCGTTCAGGAAGGCGGTTTTAACGTCCATTTGCCATATCTCATAGTCATGGTATGCGGCTATGGCAAGGAGAATCCTGATCGATTTGATCATGACAACGGGCGAAAGAGTCTCATCATAATCAATCCCTTGAGTTTGAGTGAAACCTTTCGCTACAAGCCGTGCCTTGTAGGTTTGCACATTTCCATGCATGTCAGTTTTTCTTTTAAAGATCCACTTGCTCCCTACTGCCCGTGTACCGGGGGGTAGCTCAATCAAGTCCCAGACGTGATTGTCACGCATGGATTGCATCTCAGCGTTCATGGCTTCAAGCCATTTATCAGATTCCGGATCCGATATAGCAGCTTTGTAATTAATAGGCTCATCGTTAGAATCGGCTATTAACAGAACATCGAAGGCCTTATGATATCCAAGGTATCTATCAGGCTCATATCGTATTCTTTCGCTCCTACGAACGCTTGTGCTTGTGTTTGGGTCTGATGGTGCGACAACAACTTGTCGGTTAGACGCAGCAACCGTTTCAGGGTTAGGTGTATCTCGAATTTCTTCAAGATCCACTGGATCAGTATTTGTTCCTCGAGCAAGGAATTCTTTCTCAAGGAACTTACCTTTCCTTTTGATGGAAACGGTGTTTGCATCAGGATGGTAGAAGTAATAACCGGTATTACCATAGTATCCAACGAAAGTTACCTTTTCGCCTCGGGGATCGAGCTTATTATCAGAATCACTGCTGACATAAGCATCACATCCCCATACCCTGAGGTATGAAAGTTTGGGAAGAGAACCATGCCATATCTCATATGGGGTCTTCCCTACTTTCTTGGTCGGTGCCAGATTAATTAGGCGAGCAGCGGTCAAGATGGCATATCCCCAAAAGGAATGTGGCAAGGTGGTCCTGCACATCATCGATCGAACCATGTTTAGCAAAGTTCGATTCCTCCTTTCACTAACGCCATTTAACTGGGGTGTGCCAGGTGGAGTAGGTTGTGAAACGATTCCACATTCCTTCAGATGATTCAGGAATTCAGCGCTTAGGTATTCTCCACCTCTATCGGATCGAAGTATTTTAATAGTTCGATTTAACTGATTTTGTACTTCGTTTTGAAACTCTTTGAACTTTTCAAAAGTTTCATGTTTGTGTTTCATCAGATAGACATAGGCATATCTGCTGTAGTCATCGATGAAAGTCACGAAGTATCGTTCACGATTTCTCGTCTCGGTTCGAAAGGGTCCACACACATCGGTGTGAATAACGCCTAACAATCCTTGGGCCCGTTCACCTGTGTGGGTGAAGGGTGACTTGGTTAATTTACCAGATAAGCATGACTAGTACTCATCAAAGGAATCTGCATCTTGGGATTCGAGAATGGCAGCAGTTTGCAACTTCTTGATGCGGGCCTTACTTATGTGACCAAGTCTATGGTGCCATAACGAGGATTCGTTACTATCAGTCTTGTTTCTTTTAGAAACATGATAGAGCTGGTCGTTTGTTTGAACATCTATCTCATATATACCATGTCGAGGTTTAGCCTCGAAATAAAAGATATTATTAAGGTAAGCAGAAATCACATTTCCATCAAATTTATACCGAAATCCTTGTTCAAACAATGAAGAGACAGAAATAATGTTTCTGGATAAACCAGGTGCATATAAACAGTTAATCAAATTAACTACAAGGCCTGAAGAACATGAAAAAGAAAATGTTCCAGTAGCAAGTACTGGGACCTTCTTCCCGTCACCAACGATGAGGTCCATGCGGCCTCGTTCTGTCTTCTTCCACTTCTCAGGTTCCTGCAAAACATTAACAATGTGATAACCACATCCAGTATCAAATACCCATGAATTGGAGGAAACAGTGAAAAGTTCAATAACATTTATTGAAATACCTGATGAGCAACCCTTATTAGGGTTCTTGGTCATCTTCAGCTTTGCAAGATAAACGGGACAGTTGCGACGCCAGTGTCCCATTTTGTTGCACTCATAGCACAGGCGCTCCTCAGGAGGCTGTACCTGTGGTTTCTTGCCTTTGCCCTCTTTAACCTTCTTGGCTTTGGAGATCTTTGTATTCGTAACTCTGAGCACGTCCGGCGTGGTCCTGATCTTCACGTTGGGTATCAACGGAATAACCTCCTCGATCGACTGAGCCGAACAATTAATCGCAATAATACGATAATGTTCTGGCAAAGATCTGAGTACTACATCAAGAGCCATCCCGTCAGAGATGGAGTAGCCAAGGTCGATCAGTCTGTCACGATACGCTTTCATCAGCATGACATGATCGTATGGAGAGGAGTCGTTAGCCATAGAGCAGTTCACAAATTGTGAAAGTGCATCAGCTCGCTCAGTCCTCTGACTCAATTCAAATAAATCCTTGAGTTTACGAATGATGTCATAAGCAGACATCCCCATGAAATTGTACTGATAATCCTGAGTCATGCTAGACAACATCAGGTCAGTGACGTCCTTATCATCGTCAGTGTGCTTTTGGAGCTCAGACCGCGAGTTCTCATTTAGCAAGTAAGATGGAATACTCGCGATCGGTCGGACATAGAGTTTCCCGAAGAGCCTTAAAAGGTTCCTCAGGGTTGTCTGCCATGCGAGAAAGCCAGACTCAGTGAAGGGGTCGAGTTGTACCATTGAACTTAATGGAGGTGAGTTTTCTTTAGCCTTCTGAAAATAAGCAAAGTAAATTTAATCAGTATTTTCGATGTTTATTTTTTTCTTTAAAATAAGTTGGTAAAGTTTATTTTTAAGAAAATGAGAATTCGTTTAGACGACATTACTTGAGACCGCCAAATGAGCCTCAGGAGCAAGGCCGTGTAAACAAACTGACAACGGTTGTCAATTGTGAGACTCAAGTCACAATTCTCGGTATGAGGCCGCTATATACATACAATTGTATTTTGCGGTACGTTTAGCCTCATCCGTGCCCACTCTAGCAATACACATCCGTGGCGCGGTGTTGAAATACTCCAACACCACGAACATGTACGTCTAAAGCGATAGTAATCCTAAATGGTCGATTGTGATGACACGGTGTTGAAATACTCCAATGTCCTCACCTTAGAAGGTACCCTCGGCACCAAGTGCGGTGTTGAAATACTCCAACACTGATGCTCCGGTAAATACGTTCCAAGTTCGACTTGAGATAGGATGGCACGAACTATCAGTTTTATGAATTACCAAATAGGGATATTAATTACTTTTAATATTTAATTACCGTCAGACACGAACGATAAAACCCTATCACCACTCGGGACAAGTAAATTAATTTAACCTAATTAAATTACTAAGTTGTCGCGAATGGCATATTGTGTGTTAAACGGCATAAGGTCTTGATTTCGCTCGAGCCATACAAGCGAGATCATAGGGGACAAATTCAAAATAAATTAAATTAAAAATGGTGAACGATCGAGATGGCAACTCTGTGCGATCTGGAATCCTGTTCAGCTCCCACTTGCTTCGACATCCCTCTGGCGTGTGTCCAGTCTTCGACATTTGGTTACATACAAATTTATAATTACTAAAACTACTTCTAGTAAACTAGCTCTAATTTGTACAACTTTGAAACCCAAAATTCGGGTCCAATAAACCAAAACGAAATACAATAAATTGGGCCAACAACTTGGGCCAAACAGAGAAAGACAAAACACGCCAACACACATATTCAAATATGATCACAAAATATAGAGGGGTCGGCCGTAACACACAATAAAATATATAGAATTAAAATAAATAAATAAATTAATTCCAATTCGCAATTTGGATTTAAGTCGAAATTGCGAACTACCGGTCGCGAAAAGACCGGTTCTGGTTTGCGCGCGGTGATAATGGCTCTGATACCACTGTTGGGATATAAAGCGGGATCGATCCTACGATTATCTTGTCAGATCTGCGACTGAAACTCCGGCGGCCATCGGAGGCGGCGAAGGTAGTGGCGGCGGTGGTGGTAACTTCACCATCGGTTGCGGTGACAAAATTCTTTCCGACGGGATCGCCACGGGGACCGATCCTACGATTATCTTGTCATCGGAAACCGGCGGCGACGAGGTGGCGGTGACCGGATGATAAAGCGGTGCGGGCCACGAGGACGGCACGGGACGAGGTGGTCTCGGTTGCGCCGGCAACGCGAGAACCACCGGGCGGCGATCGACCGGCGAAGCGCCGGCGGATGTGGCGGCGGTGGCGGCTGCGGCCTCGGCTGCGGCGGCGACTGCGGCTTCGGCTCGCTGCCTCGGCTCGGGCGGTGGCTGCTTCCTGATCGAGTCGCTGGATGATGCTTGCGAATCGTTGATCCATCGGAATTGCAGTGGTGGTGTCACCGGAGATTAAGGGCGGCGACGGCTTAGGGTTTTTCTTCCCTGGTATGCGACGCAGAGAGAGAGAGGGGAGGAGGAGACCAGGGTTTCGAAAACTTATTACTTGTTCTCCACTCCTCCCCACCCTATAGGAGAATTTCGCAGACCATGGGCCCACCATGGCCTTCTGCGAATTCTCCATGGCCCACCAATGGGTTAGACTGTTAACCCATTAACAGTTTAACTCATCCGTCCATTTAATCGCGACCCGATTAAATATGTCATCGTAATAAATAAATAAATCAGTATTTATTTATTTGCCAATCAGTCCAATTAACTAATTAAAATAGTAATCAGTTTATTATCCATTGCCCCGGGTGTAACTCTTACGGGTCAATATCGGTCGGGTTCGTTAATTCGTCGGGTCAGGACACCTTGTTTCCAACAGATTGATGATCCAATTTCTCTTAACCGCTATGGCTAGAAGAGCCCTAACCGTAACGAGCTTAGCAACTGGAGCGAATGTGTCATGATAGTCAACTCCTTCTTATTGGGTGAATCCTTTTGCGGCTAGACGAGCCTTATAGCGCTCAACTTCCCCGTTCGGCTTATACCTTACCTTATAAACCCATTTTGAGTCTATGGTATGCTTCCCTTTTGGCAAGTCTTCAAGAATTCATGTGCCATTTTCTTCAAGAGCACGAATCTCCTTCTTTATTGCTTCTTTCCATCTCTCATCCTGTATTGCTTGGTCAAAATTTCTTGGCCCATCATTAGAATTGATGGCCGCTAAGAAGGCTTTATGAGAGCTAGAAAAATTATCATAAGAAATGTAGTTAGAAATGTAGAGTCTTGATTGGTGTGACATCCGGTAAGTTTCCAACAACCTAAACGATAATGTATATCTATGTGCTAACTGTGTTATGTATATACTTACTTGCAACATGTTAAATTGCTATTTTTACACTTTTACATGCAACGTAGTCGTAGTCTTGACGTAGCCTAACTCATGATTCAAACGATTCTTGAACATGATAATCCCTTTACACGGAATGGTCGTTGGAATTTTAATAATAAAAAGAGCGACTAACCGGACACGTTATTTTTTCTGTCACCTTTGCAATAAAATAATAACTCATGATCGCATCATCTTGGGATTTCACCTTATTTTATTCACCTTCGTGCATATGATTTTAAATGATCATTTGAGTATATAATGTTTACATTTTATACGTAAAACTATTTAATTACGAGAAAATTCTAACGCGCTTATTTGCGAAACGAATTATATTATTATCAAACGTGACACAATATATATGTTTAGACACCAATATCGCGATCAAGACTTGTAATCCAACCCTTATGTAGACGTCAATCTATTTTACGTCCGATTCAATTGTAAATAACCTCGTTACCATTCGCGACAAAAATTATTGTCATGCATGACGTATATAACGTCCATGCAAACCGTCACCTTTGTGTTTTGAATCCATACAAACCGTAACCATTTTGATCAAACCCGATCGTTATTATTTATTTCTAACCCGTTTTATTTCATTACGTTTCACAAAAACAAAACCGATTTGTTTTAATTATTTTTTTACACGTTAACCACTCGATTCAAACCCGGTCCCTTTTCTTTCCTTTTTATCCCGATCGATCCGGTCCCATCGTCCCTCTTTTCCTCGTGACCCGGTTCGGTCACGGGTCGAACCCACGACCTCCTCTTCTCCTCTTCTTGTTTTCTTCTTTCCTCACACTTCACTTTAACCTTCAAGAGATACTCCCATCTCTCTCCCTTCCTTCAACCATCCACCCTCTCTCTCTCTCTACTCTCTCTCTAAACTTTCAAGCAAATCAACACTTTCCTTGAAGATTCTATGGTGCTAGGAAGCAAGAGGAGTCAAGGATGATCACCACCATCACCATTTTCGGCTTTCATCACCTCCTAGTGAGTTCTAACCTTCACTTTTCTTTGTGAAACCATGTTCTAGTTCATATTTCTAGTTTCCTTTCATGTCTAGATCACTCCTACTACAAGTCTTGACATACATTGGTGCCTAAACTCATTTTAGGGTCATAAAAGCTTACTTTCTAGTAATTAAATCTATGTTCTCAGGTGTAGAAAACTCTTACTTACTTATGTAAGTGATATTCTTGCCATATTAGGTACAAAACTTAGTATGTTGAAGCTATTACACATCTCTTTGCCTAGATACCAAAATGAGTAGTTTACTTTGAACATAATGTGCATATTGTTGCCATATTGTGATTTTGGACCCCTTGGTGCCTACGACACGTTTTGAACTCCCCAACATAGTCAAAATATGTTATTTTGAACATTAGAAAGGTTACTTGTGCTTAAAATCACCATAAGGACTTTTATGAACAAAAAGTACACTTAAAATGACTAGAAAATCCATTTAAATCCAAATCTGTTTTGATCAGAAAGCTAGGGCCTGAAAACAGAACGTTGTGATGGTTAAAATGTTTCTAAAACATATCCAAAATATTCCTTAACAAAATACTTAAATTTGGGCACAAACTGGGACTAAAACCGACACCCGACGGGCCCGGAAAGGCCATTTTGTGAAAATATTCAAATATGGTCAAAACAAACTTAAGGAGGTGTTTTAATGATAAATATGTGTTTACAAACATTTATGGTGAATTTGGGAACCTAACTGTGTCATGGAACGGGCAAACGGGACCAAAACGGCAAAACCAGCTCAAAGCCGACAAAACCGGCAAAACTATGAAAAACGACATGTGGAAGCTTTTATCCCTAGATATTGGACATAAAATAACCCTATCTTTATTATACAAACCGATTTCTGACAAAAACGGATAAGCAACGCGTATTCGGCAACTACCGCGAAAATGCTCGATTTTGACTATTAAGTCAAAATTACCTAAATTTCCTATGAAAATCTATTATTTTAGTAAATATTTATTCCTATAAAGATTTATCAACTTTTATTAATTTTTGAAAATTTTTATATATTTTTATTTAATTAAAATATATATTTTATCTAATTTACAAATAAACGTACAAATGGACATTTACACTATGACTTTCTAATCATTTAACTCTAAGGCTACCATGACGTAAAGACTTGACCTACCTAATTGGAGTGACATTAAAGTCAACCCAATTACTTATTATTATTACATGTCTTATATTATTGCATGACTTATAATTATCTAGGCATGCACTATCCATTGATCAATTATTATTGCATGTCTTATAATTATCTAGGCCTGCACTATCCATTGATCATATTATCGACTTCAGTTTCTGAAGCATGTGAGTTTTTCACGGCCCCTTTTCTCTTTAACTGTTTTCAATTACTTGGGGGGAGAATTCATATTACTTTTACTATGCTAGACAATTAGACCTTGTTAACATATCTGTTACATGTGCCTTTTGGTTGTCCACATCTATATTCCATGTGGATTCATGTAATAACCAAATCCCACTATTAACTGAATCCAATTAATTATCATGTGAAACGGTAACATTTGAATAGATCTATTGGGTTAACGCCCCTGCTCTGATTTGGTCGCTCTAATCATGACTCCGTTTTATTAGTTAAAGAGTACAAATTGTTATGTCTTGCTTTTGCGGTATCAACTGGACAAAAGATACCAAGAGTGGGTAGTCAGTCAGTTTCGAAATTCAGGGTACATTGTAACATTTCAACAAGTCTTAACATATGTTGTCAACGAATAGCATAAACCATTTTCAAAACAACGTTTGTATATTTTCCACTGCTAGCAACCTTTAAACCTGTGTGACTCACCAGCAAAATTATTTTGTTGACCGTTTTCTTATATGAATTCTCAGGTACTTAAGTTTACTACTGTTATCTGCCTGGACCTGCATGATGACTGATGCATTTAGGAACTTTGAATAAATTCTTGAGTATGGTAGTAGCCGTTGGAGATTTTCTTGGCATAACACCTGACGGTGTCATGTCCTAAAAAGCTTTTGAAACTAATGTTTTGTAAACTTAAAACAATTTGTGTTACTCATTACTTATATTCCGCTGCGTAATGATTTGAAAACTCCAATTTACTCCAAATAAAATATTAATTCCAAACAGCTCTACTTGTTGAATCATCCAGAGTACGTTCTTGACCTTGACTGTGATAACGCTGGTTCACATCCCGACACAATTTTTACAGGGTGTGACAAAGTGGTATCAGAGCCAAGGTTATGGAACTAGATTGCATATTTAGAATATAGACTATAGCCTAAGCTCTGTCAGACACACTTGCATACATTATGACTTGCATTCCTTAACCATTACTATACTATACATAGCACTATATACATATATTATCACCATGACTTGGGAACTTTTTCGTAGCATGGCAAATAACGGACCTATTCACTTTTCATCCGATTCTAAGGTGGAGCTCGACATCGGCCTTGAGAAGCCCGCGTCGCCCAACACCACTGAAGCCACGACATCCGCGCGTTCACCCACTACTGTGCTTGAAGGCCCCGATGAGGAAGATTCGGAGACAGAGGAGGACCCTGAAGAGGAGGATGTACCCTACACGGTCGACATCACTGAGGCGGACCCCACTGGGAATGGAGATTCGCTATTCGTCATGCTATCTGCATCTAACCCTCTTTTACCTAAGTGTGTACCGTCCTTCCGCCCATACCGTTCCACCCCGACAGGCCCTCTTCGCATGCTTACCCCGCGTAAGTCAATCCTCGTAGCCGCTAGCGTACCGAGGAGCCAACACGTGACTCGGAACCGTCTCACAAATGGTCCCGGTCCCCCGAGCCTCGTGATTTACCGGTTGATTCTGAGTCTTTTCCACCCAAGAAACGGGTGAGGTTTTCTGATAGCACTTTTGAGGTCGGTGAGTCGTCCACCGTCACTGGCACCTTCGAGATGCCGACTACCCCTCGCACTCCTGCTAGTTCAGTCGCGTCAGACACACCACCCATTTCACCCCCACCTATCTGTGTCAGTGTGCCCTCATCTATCCTGTCCGGTGTCCTTGTTGAGTCTCTGGTTTCATCAGTGTTTGTTTGTATTGCACGTCGTGACGAGGAGATTCATCGCCTCCATGACACTGTCCACAGTCTTGGTCATCCCGCTGCTGTCACTGCCTTAGAGACCTGCCTGGCCATTCTGGAGAGTCGTGTCGTATCACAGGACCATGCCTTGGATACCCTTCATGTTCACCTATCAGATGCATATGGTGTTGCGACTGCGGCACGTCAGGCCGTTCAGACTCTTGCTGCCGGTACCCCTACTGTATAGGATCTCGCACAGATCATCCGGGTGCTGCTTTCTACCATCATTCAGATCCGTGACATCCTCGACCTGATCGAGCGAGGACCATTCTAGTGGAGTTGTTGTATTTGGGGAAACCATAGCCCCTAATTATGTGTTTATGATGTATTATGACTTGTATTTGGTGAAAACTCAAATATCACCCCGACAATGTTTGTAATTGTGTATGAACTATTGTAGGAAAAGTATGGTATGTTGTAGGTATGTATGCTACTTATGACTCTACTTATTAACGTAATGTTGTGTTATGTTATGTGATGGTATGTTGTGGATGTATATATGTCATTCTGTGCTGACTTATATTTGGTATTCGTGTTATCTTACTCTTATCTTACCTTGTAAATGTAAGTAGTATGTCGAGATGTGACGCCCACTTCCAGACTTGGCTCCGGAAGGGGTCACGTGTCGGATTTACTCATGAACGCAAGGTACAACAGAGATAATAAAGGCAGCGGAAATTTAAAACTTTTTTTTTATTTTATATTGCCAAGTACAAGTATGGTAAGTTACTACACGGTTATCTAAAACTATACAAGATAACGGTTATTTATCTACATTACTCTGCCAGCAGCCCTATAGCTTTACTCGAGTTGCCCACCTCACCCTGCTCAGACCTTTGCCTTTCCTTTTATGTTCGGGTCCTTAACGTCACCTGATATACATACTTTAAAGGATCAGCTTACGCTGATGAGTTCTACATTTTTCTAAAAGCGTTACCTTTTCTTGAAAGTTTATTCCAACGCTTAGGCCTAACGGCCCCATTTATCAGGTATAAAACATAACAGCGTTATACCAAAACATTCATTCATTCACATTATCAGATATAAGACATAACAGAATTATATCAAATCATTCATTCATTTATTCAACTAAGCATTGTCTATTGGAACCATGTTAGCTCCTCGGGAAACCGTCGTCACCCGAATATCAGTCATAGAGTAACCGTCACTACCCCGGGGAACTGTCATTCCCCGCTTTCAGTTGTACAACCCCAGTCTTCCTTCTTACATAGACAATATTTTGCTTAGATTTTAAAACTAACCCCAAGGGTTATTTTCTTTATCTGGAAAAACAAATTTCCCTTTTTAAAACTTTACTTAATAAAGTTTAATATCTTTATTACCCGTGCATTATAACCTTCCCAGAAACAGTTCATAGCAGGTAATAACAACTTATAAGCATTATTACTTTTTACGTAGGTGTATTAACATAAACAGGCAACGTTATTTCAAAAATTCCAAAAGTAATAACTTTGCATGTATATCAGCTCGAAAACATTAAAACATTAAAAACATTTAAAAGTGAGCTCATAGAACTCACCTTGTTCCCTTAAGCCAATTAAATCAGTCAGAACCTCCTTTACACTTTCCGATTTAAACCTAGTTGCGTATTGTATGATGTTAACGCAAGGTTTTATACAATAAACACTTCTTATGTTTATTTTAATACCTTATCTACTTAATAATGTATATTATTAAGTTTATATACTTTTAAGGGTCAAAATGACCAAAATGCCCCTGGAGGCATATTATCTTCTTTTATGTGATAATTATGAAGACGCGCATTCCTATAAGTAGACGCTCACTCCGGGGTCGCCCAGTGTTGGGATGCCATTGCCCAGATGGGATGGCGACACCCCCGCTATGCCAGAAACCCCAGTGTACAGGCGCCTACCCTTCCGGTCCGCACGAACTTCTAATATCCGATTAACTCGGTATTTTCAATACTTCATTATTTATTCATTTTAACTTCATATACACTTATTATATGTATAAA
>JBCNJP010000024.1:2448940-2467296 GCA_039602395.1 Deinandra increscens subsp. villosa | reverse complement strand
ATTTATTTTATATTGCCAAGTACAAGTACGGTAAGTTACTACACGGTTATCTAAAACTATACAAGATAACGGTTATTTATCTACATTACTCTGCCAGCAGCCCTATAGCTTTACTCGAGTAGCTTGCCCACCTCACCCTGCTCAGACCTTTGCCTTTCCTTTTATGTTCGGGTCCTTAACGTCACCTGATATACATACTTTAAAGGATCAGCTTACGCTGGTGAGTTCTACATTTTTCTAAAAGCGTTACCTTTTCTTGAAAGTTTATTCCAACGCTTAGGCCTAACGGCCCCATTTATCAGGTATAAAACATAACAGCGTTATACCAAAACATTCATTCATTCACATTATCAGATATAAGACATAACAGAATTATATCAAATCATTCATTCATTTATTCAACTAAGCATTGTCTATTGGAACCACGTTAGCTCCTCGGGAAACCGTCGTCACCCGAATATCAGTCATAGAGTAACCGTCGCTACCCCGGGGAACCGTCATTCCCCGCTTTCAGTTGTACAACCCCAGTCTTCCTTCTTACATAGACAATATTTTGCTTAGATTTTAAAACTAACCCCAAGGGTTATTTTCTTTATCTGGAAAAACAAATTTCCCTTTTTAAAACTTTACTTAATAAAGTTTAATATCTTTATTACCCGTGCATTATAACCTTCCCAGAAACAGTTCATAGCAGGTAATAACAACTTATAAGCATTATTACTTTTACGTAGGTGTATTAACATAAATAGGCAACGTTATTTCAAATATTCCAAAAGTAATAACTTTGCATGTATATCAGCCCGAAAACATTAAAACATTAAAAACATTTAAAAGTGGGCTCATAGAACTCACCTTGTTCCCTTAAGCCAATTAAATCAGTCAGAACCTCCTTTACGCTTTCCGATTTAAACCTAGTTGCGTATTGTATGATGTTAACGCAAGGTTTTATACAATAAACACTTCTTATGTTTATTTTAATACCTTATCTACTTAATAATGTATATTATTAAGTTTATATACTTTTAAGGGTCAAAATGACCAAAATGCCCCTGGAGGCATATTATCTTCTTTTATGTGATAATTATGAAGACGCGCATTCCTATAAGTAGACGCTCACTCCGGGGTCGCCCAGTGTTGGGATGCCATTGCCCAGATGGGATGGCGACACCCCCGCTATGCCAGAAACCCCAGTGTACAGGCGCCTACCCTTCCGGTCCGCACGAACTTCTAATATCCGATTAACTCGGTATTTTCAATACTTCATTATTTATTCATTTTAACTTCATATACACTTATTATATGTATAAACATGTTACCATATCAAAATTCAAGTCCCAAAACCCTCCGGATTATTTTATATTAAATATTCTTATTTCAAAACCCTAATTTCATGAAATTCTCGTTTTATTATCAAAACTCATTTTTATTCAAAACCAACTTAGGGTATTATCCATTATAACATTTTATAATATCCTTTAAAATGGCAAAGATTAATTCAAAACCGTTTACTTGATTTGGGCAGAACAACGACATGAAAACCCTAATTTTGACCTGTTAACAAAACCTTCACCAAACCTTTTCCAATTGTGAAATAAACTTAGGGCTTTCTTAAAACACATTAAATTAGGATTACCTACAAAAATTCAGACCCAAATTCCCACCCGATCACCCGATTTTGACAAAACAAGCTCAAGAACCCTAATTTTGCATCATTTCTAAAAAGCATACTTAGAGATTGAATTTGCAAAAACTGAAAGAGGTTATTGTTAAGCATACCAAATAATGGGTGACTGCATAAATTCGGCTCCTAATTCCTCTGGGATTGCTCGTATTGCTCCGGTGAAGATTCCGGCCAAAAGAGGGTTTTTGTGTGTGTATTTTGGTGAATTGGTACCTAAACTCGAACGATTTGGTCCGTATTTATAGCCATGGAGGTCGCCTAAGGTTGCTACGAGTGTCCCTGGTGATTCAGCTTAAAAAACGACGCGTATCCATGGTCAAATCGTCAAAACTTGGCCTGCACGTCGAAGAACTGCGCTGCTGTCACGATTCTGGTCGAGTCACGGCTCGCGTATCGCGCCGTGCTCCTGCTTACCCTTCGCGATACGCCTGGAAACTTTTCCAGAATGACAGAAATGGTCCCTCTAAGTTTTATTTACATTTTAGCCCCCAAACTTCTACCGATTGTTATGTTAGGCTATAAAATACTTAAGGGTACATTTATAAAAGTTTCTAAGGTTCTAAACATGCCCGATGATATATGTATATATACGTTTTATATCTTTCATTTATTGACGCTTTTAGTCCCTTAATTTTCGTTTTATGCTGTTTACCTTTGCATCTTTCGATGTAGCTATCATTTTATGTTCCATAACCTTACTAAACATGATTCTAACATTCTCAAGGGTTCGGGTTATATATATTAATATATATACACATATATACATATATTATTACATAGTTTACACTTTCTACCCTCTAACTTTGCAATATTCATCATTTTATGTCACGAATCATGTTAGGACATGTCCTTGCTATATCTTAAGCCTTAAAATACTTAACTATAGCCATGTATAATATCTATATTGCTTGTAACTTTGCATAAATTATGCTTTTGGCCCTTTTACTTTTTCGTTAACTGTTAACATGCAATTCTATACGTATTTTCTTATCAATGGTCTATGCTATTCACATAAGCATGTATTCATGATTTAAACACGTATACGAGACGTAATCAGTTATGTCTCATCATTTCTAAGCCCGTTTATCATATAAACACGTGCTTTATTCATTTATTACCATTTCTAACTCATATTTACAATAAAGCACATAGGTAAACATTTTAAGATACGAACTTACCTAGACGAAAATATCGGGGTGTTACACGAGACGTGCCCCACGAGCTAGAGTCACCCGCAACTCTTCCAACCCTCCAACCATGGATGTTGCCATAATCAAGGCCCTAGTTAATCAACGTGTAGCTGACACTCTTGCAGCCGCTGAAGCTGACCGTGCATCCGCCTCCAATGGGAGACGGGCCGGATCCCCTAGTGGTAAGACTAAGACTTTCTTCTACAAACGAAAGAATATGATTACGATTGCGAAGAATTGTTTTCTAGGTTTTGGCATGATTTTCAGGTGTTCGTGAGTGCACGTACAAAGACTTCATGAGCTGCAAAACACTGCACTTCAAAGGTACCGAAGGGGCAGTTGGTTTGATCTGCTGGTTCGAGAAAACAGAATCTGTGTTTCGTATGTGTAACTGTCCGGAGTACTACATGGTCA
Organism: Deinandra increscens subsp. villosa; assembly: GCA_039602395.1. Classification (NCBI taxonomy): domain Eukaryota; kingdom Viridiplantae; phylum Streptophyta; class Magnoliopsida; order Asterales; family Asteraceae; genus Deinandra; species Deinandra increscens. The sequence goes on along the minus strand of JBCNJP010000024.1, from coordinate 2,464,011 downwards.
AGTACGCCACCAGCGTCTTCTGAGAAGGTGTCCTCACTTGGTGGAATTCCCACGCTGAATCTCTTGGTCAGGAACTGGCTTATGGAATGACATGGGACGAACTGAAGGTGCTCATGCAAGATGAGTACTGTCCACGTGAAGAACTACAAATACTGGAAGTCGAATTCTGGAATTTAGCCATGACTGGTTCTGACATCGCCGCTTATACACGACGATTCCACGAGTTGGCCCACCTATGTTCCACCATGGTGACCCCGCTTCACAAAAAGATCGAAAGATACATTTGGGGTCTTTCACATGCCATTTAAGGAAGCGTCATGGTATCCAACCCCGTGACACTTCAGGATGCTGTCTCTTGGCTCATAACTTGACATACCAAGCTAATCGTCAGAATTTGTCTTTTGCCCGAAAGACCGCTGAACCCAAAGTTGTGATTTCATCCTCCGTCACCTCCAGTCATCAGAGCGTAAACGCCGAAGTGGTCACGATGGAAGGGGGAGGAAATCATTTGATTCCGCTGGAAAGGTACCTGAAGCTGCAAAGGCTTATGTCGTAACCGCTCCCGCACCCGATGCAAGGAAATCTGGGTACACAGGAAACCTACCCCTATGTGGAAAGTGTAACTTGCACCACACTTTAGACTGTAGCAACATTTACTGCAGGAACTGCTAGGCAAAGGGTCACATTTACCGCGACTGCCCTAACTGCACAAACAAGGCTCATCCCGTTGGTACATGTTTCGAGTGTGGCAGTACTGGTCATTTCAAGAATGAATGCCCAAAGCTCAATAAAGCTAGAACTGAACCTACCCGAGGATGAGCGTTTGTTCTCAATGGTGCTGAAGCTCATCAGGACCCGCACACAGTGAAAGGTACGTTCTTACTAAACGATCATTATGCTTCTGTACTATTTGACACCGGGGCCAACAAAAGTTTTGTGTCTAGTGAGTTTAGAGATTTTCTTAATGTCACCCCGACTAGATTGGACACTAAGTATATAGTCGAGCTAGCCAATGGTAAGCAGATTAGAACCGATGAATTCTTTTCAGATTGTTCGTTGGACCTATCCGGTCATCCCTTCTCTATCGATCTGTTACCTGTTCAATTGGGAAGTTTCGACGTAGTTGTTGGAATGGACTGGTTGACTAAAAATCGTGCAGAAACCATTTGCCAAGAGAAAAAGGTCAAAATACCCCTCCCCAATGATGAAGTTCTAATAATCCAAGGAGATCATAGTGGAACTAAGTTGAACATCATTTCTTGTATAAAAGCTCAGAAGTTCATGCGCAAGGGCTACCCTGCCCTCCTGGCTCACATAACCGCTAAGGAATCCAAGGAAAAGAAGTTAGCCGATATTCTTGTTGCACGAGACTATCCCGATGTCTTTCCCAATGACCGTCCAGGTTTGCCTCCCGCAAGGCAAGTGGAATTCCATATCGATCTTGCGCCCGGAGCTGCACCAGTGGCAAAGGCTCCATACCACTTAGCCCCGTCCGAAATGAAGGAACTGTCGAATCAGTTGCAAGAACTACTTGACAAAGGTTTTATCAGACCAAGTTTCTCCCCTTGGGGAGCTCCTGTCCTTTTCGTCAAAAAGAAGGATAGATCTTTCAGATGTGCATTGACTACCACGAGTTGAATAAACTTACAGTAAGGAACCGATATCCACTTCCCCGGATTGATGACCTATTCGATCAATTACAAGGTTCAAGCTACTATTCAAAGATTGATCTTCGATCCGGATACCACCAACTTCGAGTTCTTGAGGACGTAGCCAAAATTGCTTTCAGAACGCGCTATGGGCACTACGAGTTCCTTGTTATGCTGTTTGGTTTGACTAACGCACCCGCTGTTTTCATGGACCTCATGAATCGTGTTTGTAAACCTTACTGAAAATGCGTAAGACGGATCTTACTAGAGGTTTGCTTGATCGTAGAGTGAACATGCGATGTAAATAAAGATTTGTTTTATTGAATCAACAAAGACTCAATTACAAACACTCAATGAAGCTCTCTGGAGAAACACTCTCAAACACACATAGTTATGAACCAGTCTCTCTCAGTCTATTTCACTCCTTATCCCAATATTCAAGGCAAATGGATTATACGAAACACTAATGAAAAATAATGCAGAATGTCAAACAAACAACAATCAGGTCGATCTTTCGATACGTAGAGAAAGTCCAATCGTTTGACAAAATAAAGAAAATCAAACAAGTTCAAATCTTTCAAAATGAAAACATGCATTCATCAGGATATCTCATTATTCTATTTTTATCAGATTCATCACATAACATTCATCAAGAAGCAAACAACCAAAGATTATCAGGCAAGCTTTATGTTTATATCTTACTTGCAGATATTAGATTAGTCATGCACATTTACAGATTATACAAGTACCTATAGCCTTTAGACTTAGTCTATCCATGGCAGATAACGTATATGCTGATGTACCATCATTTCTCGCTTTTGTCGGATCAATTTCTCGATTTTTCATTTTTTTTTTCAAATTTCTCCCCCTAAAATTCAAACAAATACTAGTTTTTTTGAATTTTCAAAAAGTTTCCCCCCTAAAAAATATGAACGAAAGGAAAAATGAATAACAAAAATGAAAATGATCGATCAACACTTGACACATTTGAAAAAAAAATTATATTTTTGAAAATCAATTTTGCAAAGATACGAACGATGCATTTGAACTTAAAACCACAAGTATCTCACTGTCAGCAATCTCTCGATTGCTAACAGGTCTTCCTGAAATACCTGCAAACACTGGAAAATAGTAAGTTTTTAAGACGCCGACCCTTATCCCCAACGATGGCAGGTCGCCCAATGTCTTCAACAAAATCTGTGTTGGCCGTGGAGACAACTTTTGGTCTCCATTCTTGTTTCGGTTTTATAATTTCTTGTGAACCATTGTCAACCGATGAGTGACAATCAGAACTACTACCCAACTTTTCCGAAGTAATCTTCTTTTTCCAGAAAGATTAGTGTTGGGTATTGGTTCACTATAGATAATGCCATCAAGATCAGCATACATTGTATGTTTGGCATTTGATGATGAATTGTTAGTTGTCGTAGGACAATTATTTGCATAATGACCCTTCTTACGACAAACATAACAAAAACTGTCACCAGTTGGATGAATTGAAATTGGTTTTCCAAATTGATTAGTCAGACCTTCATGATGATTTTTTGAAAACACGGGTTTTGATTTCTTTGGTTTGTGAAATTTTGGAAAACATTTTGGAAAACATTTTGGAGAATCATAAAAACCCGAATCATCTCCATAACCAAAGAATTTATCGTTATGATAAAACATGTTTGATTTAGCAGAATGAAATGAATCTAAACTGTTACCGCCTTGTGGTGTAGCATCAAATATACAATAAGACTCTTCAGAAGAAAGCTTTTCATCTGGGGAAGATACTTTCGTCTTCCAACATTGTGGCTTCTTATCTGAAAACACCTTCTGCTTCTTTATCTTTTTCGCTTTGAATTCCTTCTTGTTAAAATCCTTAGTCGGCATTTTTGTTTCTTCAAATCCCAAACCACCATTTTTCTGTTTGAACTTATCTTGAACATAATTTGCTATCTTATGACCTTGTTTTGCAAGTTTTGTAAATTCAGACTTAATACCTTTCAGATCATTCTTCTTGGAAATCAAAGAATCATCTATCACAATCTCAGAAAACTTTGGCACTTTCACATTTTCTGAATTTCCATAAAACACCTTTTCTTGTTCAAGAAATGTAAAGTTGGAAGCAAATTTCAATCCTTTGCAATAATCAACCTCCTTTTTATTCTTCTTGGATTTGGACTTTGTTTTCTTTCCCGAACTGGTATCAGCAAATTTTGAATAATCATGTTGTGCAGGAACTTGATGAAGACTTGCATCTTTACCATTCTCCTGACTCTTCTCCAACTTGTACAAATAATTCAAGAAAGTCGGTGAATTGTTTCAATTGTTCAATTTCCTTTGCAAATCACAAATCTCAATCTTGAATTCAACTATTTTCATATTAGCTTCTGACAACTCTTTCTGCGAAGCAATGTACTTGTCAGACAATTTGTTATAATCAATTATATGACATTGTCTCAAGCGACATTCTTCCAAAACTTCTGTAGTAACTTTACCTGTTTCTTATAGTAAATAACATCTTGTTTCAAAATGTTATTTTGACTTTGAATCTCACCATTTTCATCATGCAACTTTGTAAGTTCCTCCTGATGTTGTATTACTCTATCGGCAACTTCGACAGCAACTTTACTAACATTTTCATATTTTTGTTGAAGAGGATAACATTTTGTAAATAAAGCATCAAAATCTTCAGCAGCTTCCTTTTCCTTAGCTTGAGCTTTATTGCATTCTTCAACCAACAAATTATTCTCTTTCAACCATTCTTTCTTAATACTAGCAAATTCCAAACACTTTGAACATGATGCAGACACATCCTTTTGAATTTCTGCTTCTAAGCCATCACAAACTTTATTTTTCCATTTCTCCAATTCCTTTGTCAGAAAAATATTTTCCTCGGTCAATTTTCCCACCTTTTTCTCTAACTCCTTAATCTTACCTTGAAACTTCAAATCTTGATCAATTATTTTCTGAGAAATTATAGACATATGCTCCTCACACTGTGTCTTTACAAAATCCCATATCAGTTTTGCTTTTCGATAATTCCTGATTTGATTTCTAAGAGTTATAGGCACAACTAACAAAATTAGTGCATCAGCTGCTTCATTTTGATCATACGATTTCCTTTCTTCACTTGAAAAATTGTGCATCTCCTTAAAATGACCATCACCATAAGTTGGATACTTATGTTCATCTGTAATTGGTAACCACAAATGTTTATCCAAATCATTAACATAAGCTCTAAAATTTGTTGCCCAACCATGATAATCTTCAAGATTTATCAACTTTGGCACATTCTGATGATGACGCTCAACGAATCCCTCAATTTCATACATTTCGGAAATATTGAAATTCGATATCAAAACTTGACAAACGAAGGTCTTCCAAGCGGATTTTGGGCACCAAACCGGAGGGTACTGGCCGTTAGGCGAGTAAAAGTGTAAATCTTTTGTGACAAACCGTCTTTCAGGCCTTTTCCTGATTTAAATAAACTTTAACTGATATAAATGTTGTTGAACATTTATTTGATTGACTGTGTTGAATCTAACAATTAGGGTTTGTGTGACCATCACTATACGAGCATGCATTTGAGTCTAGACGTTTTACATTCTATGATTTTATGTAAAACGTACGCTACGATATGATTTCATGTGAAAGTTTGTCAGTTTATGTGGCAATTAAACTTACAAGTTTATGTAATATATTTATATATACTCACATGTTATTCTTGATTTTATGTGACAACGTGTCACAGAATTAAACGTAACGTCGTATGGTGAACTCAATATATATTTATATATATATTTTTTATTTTATGATTTCATTTGAGTATATATACGTATAGTTATGATTTTAGGTTTATCATTTTATGTGAACTCAATATATATTTATGAAACTATATCTATGATTTTATGTGAACGAAACAAGGTTTATATTTTATGAAAGTCGCACGTTAATAATATCTTAACAAATACACGTTTTAGTCTTCGCCCAACATTATGTCCGTTAACTCCGTTAAAGTCCTTTAGGAGGTTATAAACCTCGAGGGACCGATATTGTCATCTCTTAAACTTGCTTTATATTCAATCCAACTAGAGGGACTACTATTGTATTTGCAGAAACTTGAGTTCCTATTATGTAATGTGGCCAGGGACTAATTTTGCCAATTCGGAAATCTTGAGTTGAGAAGTCGTATGTAACCGAAATTCTTTCGGTGTCGTCCTCCTTAATGTGATTTATTATTACCTCTCCGTTACTAACAGTGATCAAAATGAATCATATTACCACAAAACCTCTTTCCCAAACAATTGAACTAGATTACGAACCTTCAGCTCCAAACCTATCGGTCGTGAAAACCCGCAAGGAAACCGAGCCTCCGTTCGTTTGTTCAAATCTGTCACCATCGTTACACACCATTTGAGCGTGTGAAGCTGATGTTCATCGTTTATGGTCACGAAGGAGCACCAACGAAGAAGGCTGCGATGAACCGTCATCACCACCGCGATCATCGGATCGAGTTCTGACTCACTTACGTCATCAAGAAACGACAATCTTAATCACGAAATAGAGTCTTGATAAAAAATATAAGGTACGAGTCACCTCTGTTCAAGTTTGCAAGCTTCTGTAAATCTTTGTGTTCATCAATGGATGGTCGGGTTTCTTAGGGTTTTGTTTTGGGAAGAAGATACCCGGCCCGAACTTTTTATGTATTTGTTTTGCCAAGGTTAGCCAAATAACTGGTTTGTCCGAATGGTTGGGTCTTTGGTCGACGACTATAGGGTCGGGGGTTCAAGTCCGGGCCGCTGCATTTTCTTTTTACTCCGTTTTTCCTTGTTAACCAGTTCTGTGCACAACTTGATATAAAATTTCGGTTGTGCTATTAACCGTACATAAACCACAGTCCAGCGGTTAGAGCATTTGTTTCTAAGTTAGAGGCCACGAGTTCGAACCTTAGTGACCTCAGTTTTTTTTCTGGTTTCTATATTTTTGTAATTTTGATGAATTGAGTTAACTAAAACTGATTTAAAACGATTCTTGAGAAGGTTTAAAACCCGTAGAAATATAACTTGGGCTATTAAATCCCGTAAACTATATTTAGAATTTTAAACAGGTTTACTTGTCATTTTAAATTGAAATATAGTTCTAATATATATATATATATATATATATTGATTTAAATATTATGGTTAGATTAATATATATAAACGTATATCATTGGTTTGTTGAAACGATTAGATAATTATGTGATCTTTTAAATATATGAATCTTGTTTTCTGAACTCGTTATTAACGTCGTTTGCGTGTTCGGTATATATATATAATTTATATTTATTTTAGATCTTTGAACTTAGAAAATATATATTTTTGGCATGTATTATGATTTTCGTGTTATTTTGATAATCGCTCGGTTTTGGTAAGCGTGCCATCTACGACTTGCTCCGTACTGCATGATCATTCATTTTTGTCATTTTCTTTAGACTTATTCATTTCCCAACTGGACACACACTTATATTATCATGCTTGTTAGGTGTTTGGTAAAGTACACAAGACCTGCTAGTTGCTACTTGCTGTTATTATTTATCTGGACTTGCTGTGCACCCGAAGGTGAGTTTCACGGCCCCATTTTACTTATTTTAATCCTGTTGGGGGAGATTAACATGTAAACACTTGAACTGTTAGATATATATCACTTGAATGATAGTGGCACACTTATGATAAAACCCTCACTTTATAGTTACTGTCAATGTGACATTAGCGGGAACTTATTTAGTAGATCTACTGGGTTTGACAGCCCCACCCGGGTCAGTCGCTCTGGCACGATTGGATATCGAACGGGTGTTATAAACCTCTAAGACTTAACGAGGCACAATTGAACTTGTCGAGCTTCAATAACTGGATAGCTAGTTGATCTAGTCAAACGTGCACTGATTTCTTGAAAATAGTCTAGCTAACTATTGATATATTATCTGGATTTTATTTTAACTGAACTTAAACATGAACCTGAACTGTTGTTGAACAATCAACCTTGAACTTAAACTTGAACTGTCGATGAACAGTTGTTTTACACTGAACTGGGACTGTTGTTGAACTGTCGATTTACATCAACTGGAACTGTTTTTGAACTGATAAATTTGTGAACTCACCAACCTTTGTGTTGACACTTTTTAGCATGTTATTTCTCAGGTTGCGGATGTACGAGTATTAGGAGTACGCATGCATGAGTCTTGAAACCTTTTAGTGTCTTTGGTCAAGTCACGTCACCTTGGGTGACAATGTTTCTACTTGAATTACTTTTATTGTATTTACGCTTCCGCATTTGTAAAACTCTGTGATTATATTTTAATGAAATATGAAACGTTTTTATAAATTATTGGTCGTTTCGTGTAACTAATGGACGACGATCATGGTTTGTCACGCTCCCTACGGTGTGTTATCGCGTGTGGAATTTTTGGGGGTGTGACAGATTTGTATCAGAGCCATTGGTTGCATCGAACTAAGATTCGTCTTAGACTGTAACTATTTTGCATTAGTTGCACTTAAACATTTTTCTCATGCATCGTGATACGCACTCCTACACGCACCTGGTTTACGACACGTCGTTTACATCATCTAACCCTTATTATACTCACGACGGGGAGCCAGTTAGTCTTGAGTCATTTTCCTTAACCTCTTCTGAGCCATGTACCTCTTGGTGAACCGCCATGGACGACGAGACGTCGAACCAGATCAAAGGATCACATCTTCACTCTTGACGAGTCTTTTGCTGCTCGGGATTATTCTAGACTGAAGGACTGGTCGTGGTACCCAGATGTTGGGCGAGTGCTTACTTAGGAAGGTGGTGTGATACCTCTTCCTGTTCTTAAACCTTTTTCTCCTAGTGTGTGAGATTCTTGTTGAACCTGACCTATCTGCATCGCTGAACTCTCATGTTCAGGAAACGTAACCATGACTCAACTTTAGTAGTAGCATCATTATGTGGATTCAATTGGTTTCTTATGAAGACACTTGTGTCTATCTTCATTATCCTGATCTTTTCACATTTGCTATGATCTTCTCAAATCTTTCCCTTCTCGTTTCTATCGCATGGTGGCGTTGGAATGAAGCAACTTGAATGAGACTCTTATAAACTAAATAGTACATGACGTGTACTGACTGTTTTTTTCTATCTCTCATATATATCGAATTTGTGATCAAGTTGGTATGTGTAGTAATCATTCTATTTTTCCAAGCTAAGCTTGGGTCATTGTGATAAAATTTTATTCAAACCCTCTTGAGTTAAATTTCTGGCTGACTCACTTCGGGTGGGTCAGTCCAATTAAAGCGAATATGCTGTTCTCGAGACTTCTCTCTATACCGAAACTGGTCAAGATAACCTTGGGTTAGTGACCCCATTCTTGATACCCACTTTGAGGATATCTCATCTGTACTCCACAATGCCTAGTAGCTGAAGTAAGAGGAACTAGGGTGACTATATATGGTAAATTACAGTTACGGGTGCACACGTAAATGTAATTTACAGTGTGTGAAAATCCTGGGGGATCCGAAATGGCAAGCTGATGGTTGTAAATGATACAATATCTTACCTTAAACCCCATGACATCCGAATGTCAAGCATGTTCGTCTCAACCGGATGGTTGAAGTCCTCCATCCTTGTAAACGCTATCACACCCGATCAGATCCCTTTTTACTATTGTCAAGCATGTTCGTCTCAAACGAATATTGGTCCTAGTAGGACATCGTTTCAGCTTCAACATAATAACTATTCCGATTGGCTTCCTGAACCTGTACTATCGTTTTTTTTCTTTCTGCATGATTTGAGCCTTATATGATTTAGCAACAAACAATATCTGATGCTCGGACTTTTGTAATCCTTTATGGCTTGGATAAGCTTTCAAGCTTTGCACCAGAAAGTGTACACTCTTGGTTAGCGTTTTAACTAGTTAACACCATTAATGATGAGACTAACTTGTGCCTCAATGCGAGTAACAATACAAAGCTTTTCATGAAAACTCTTTCTACACCCATCGAGCTTGAACCTCTTGTTATCAATAGCTAATTGTACCATCGACCTGCATTTTCCCTTCTTACGCATTGAGTACACCAGGGTATCCATACATTTTGTATATTTATTAACGTCCCTGTCATAGCAACTAACAATAAATTTCTGGTACGCGAATCCTCATCGTCCTTTTCAAAAAAAAAAAAATCATTGATGGACCCCTAGCTTGAACTTAAACTTTGTGGTCTGTTTAAATTTCGATCATCTTGAAATCTGAAGCTTTATGATATTCGCACTGCGCGTGCCAACCTCTCGATGAACTTCACTAGAATAGCAAACCTTACGCATCTTTTTGGTATTGTGAATGAAAACTCTTACACCTTTTGTTTGCATAAGCATTGAGGTTTAATCTCTCGCCCCCCCCCCCCCTTTACATTTAAGCGTATGGGAGAAACTTGACGTCCTCTATTTTTGATAAAAATATCCAATGTGGTTTGACTAATATCCAGTAATGGTGGGTAACTGGTACGCCTTCAAGGTGCTGGTAGTGTGGTGGGTTAGCTGCGGTACACGCTATATATAAACATTAGTGGCACGTTGAATGTGGGACCAGTATCGGACCAAATGTTGACTTTAGAGTCATACACAAAAGCCTCATCTTTAGAAACTCCATTTAACGGGACTACGTCCTCGACAAAACTGTTTAATGCTACTTTCTCCGAGATTACCGATATCCCTTACGTATTTCTACCAAAAGTTACATGCCCGAAATAATCAAACTCATGCTTTTAGAAAACTCTCCTACGTGAGTTCTGACTCAGATGAACAACAACATTTTAATTCCAGAAACTTGTTTTCTTATTAATGACAAACCGCAGGTCGAATAAACAAAGCCAACTTTTTGAAGCATGTGTTGAGAAGTATATTGGGGGACACTACTTTTGGGTCGACTGCTTGTTTTTATAAACTCTATGTCATTCACTGAGGTGATAGTCTTGATCCTTTTCTATGGAACACTCGATTAGATCTTTTTGTACCGTGTAAACATATGCTAAACCCTAAAGAAAACTCATATGTACAGACAATCAAAGCCTAAAACCACTTTTGAACATCCTGATGTTTTGTGTTTCGAAGACACCCTTTATAACATTTTCGTATCTTATCTTAGTTTTGAAGACCATTTGAACTGATGTTTTGACAAGGGAGGAAGCAGGATGCATTAAGCGTAAGAACACCAAGAAGATTGGGCACAACACTGAGCTTAAACAATGAAGATTTTCCTAACGAGATGTTTACTCTATTAGATTGTATAACCGTTGACACGTTCATTCGATATCTATTTGCGCGAATTCATTGCCAAATCCTGTCAAGCATGCTATATATTTCTCTCTGGGTTTTATATTATCCATTACGTTATTTGCATCCTCCCTGCTGGCATCTTCACCAGTTCCAGTATAAACTGACATGTCATTCTTGGAATGTGTAGTTACGACTATCATAAACTTTCTATCCCATCGCTTACTTGAATTCATGAACTAAGTCGTTAGCTCTCTTCATCTTAAATTTTCTATTCTCATGCATGATGCCATGCGTATTTTCTGCAGAGCACTTTTTGATATTCGATACCTAATAGTCTACACTTTTATTGTAGGTCCTCACTGAACTTTTACAGTGCTAATGATGATGTTTTGAGAAGAAAACCAATGAAATAACAACAATAGATGATTTCCAATATCTAAAATGGGTTTCTAGTATTGAACAATCACAACTTGAACCAAAAGAATGATAAGAGATGAATACAAGCTACAAAGATAGTATGAAATGCTCCTAGCCGTCACCAAACTTACCAATAATCAGATTTCTTGTATTAGGGTTCTCAAAGTTGCAAAAGTTACAAAATGGTGCACAAAGGCGACAATTTATACACATCACTAGACAGTTTCGCTGGTAGTTTCGCTGGCCAGGCGAAACTGTCACTGAGACAGTCTAAACTAGATACCGAGCGAAACAACAGTTTCGCTCGGTAGTTTCGCTAGCAACCCTAAAGACAAGATTACAAAGAAACTAATCTAGACAAGTTAACTAAACAAAACAATGAATTCCTCCCTACATTGATCTTCAATATTCCCCCTAGGGAGGGATTCAGCCTCTTGATTCTTCATTCTTCGGCTCCGGCTTCACTCGGGCTTGGCTCTTTGTTCAGATCAGTTTCCCCCAAGACATTATACTCTTCAGCAACGGGGAATTCAGCCTCTGATTCCCCCAAAACAGTTGGCTCATTAGCAACGGGGACATCGGCCGGTTTTTCAACAGGTTCAGATGATTCTCCAAGACCGCTCCAAGATTTATTCATTTGGTTTGCCAAATCCCTATCTTCTTCAATTTGGTCTTCATCAGCTCGTACCTTCTGTGCCAAATCCTTTATTTCTTTGACAATTCCTCGGGCTTTGTTGGCAACTCTCATAAAAAGATTTGCCTCTTCAGCAGTATCATCTCCTGCCCCGCAGCGGATTGGATTTTCACACAGGATTTTCAAATCATCGTTGCTGAAAGAAAAGACTTCCATAGGGTCAAACAGTCTAATCTCAGCATCTTCTCTAATTCTGATGACAGCCTCACCGGTTTGATTGTCGTAAAACCATTTCTTAAATAACTGCAGCCTTGAAGGTTGTTGGTCTGGAATTCTGACCCTGTTCATAGTCTTGGCTGGTTTGAATTTTAGGTAGACCTTGGGCTTTCCGGTCGCTTCATCAATTTCTGTCCTGGACTTCCTCCTTTCACCTTTCATAAATCCAAAAGACACAAAGTCGTCTTTTGCAGCCTGTTGCAGCATCTTTTTCAAATTTATAGCCCTTCCACTTTGCTCTTCATCGATGAGGGGGAGCTCTGCCAACCTCCTCAGATCCCATCTGGGCAAGGTCTTGAAACTATCACGTTTGTGTATATAGGAGATGCTACCCCCTCTTCTCTTAATCATAAAGGCATGAACATCAGCATTGAACTTCCAGCTTATGATGTGTCTATCAGACTCTTTTCTCCTTGGCTGAGCAATGTTTTGAAATAGAGGAGTCTGATCTTCAAGCTCAGGTTTGGTGAACCATTCTTCCCTTTTCAATTCAATAACTTCTTGACTTACAGAGCTGATCTTTTCCTGGTAGATCAGAGAATTTTCAGTCAAGGAGTAGTTTTCAGGCTCTGAACGATCATCAATTTCAGCCTCTTCATCGCTTTCATCAATAAGATGGAGGAATTGTGCCTGTACGATCTCAGGCTGTTTCTCTGTTTCAAAACTGTACAAGTTTACATCACTCACGTTTATAGCATCCAAATCTTCATTATTAGGAACACCACTTCCACCAGCCTCATTCCCACCTGAACCACTTACACCAGCTCCACCAGTGCCACTACCACCTGCTTCTCCAGTTGTAGACTTTGTGAAATCAGTCATGGATTCAATCTCAGCTTCACTCATTTGATTAGGCAAATTCAGATGCTTCTTAATTTCATTCATTTCTACTAGCAATGTTTTGATCAGTGAAGATTGTTTTACAATGATCTCATTCATGCTCAGTATCTGCTTATCCTTCTCTTTTTCTCTTATCTCTGAATTTACCAGCTTTGTCTTTATCATTCCCAGTTCATTGGCCAAAGAGGTATTGACACCTCAAATGACATCTTCATCCATCTCAGATCGGGGATCAACCCTTCTTTTCTTGGTTGCCCTTACTTCTTCTTCAGTTTGTGCACTCTGCTTTTGCTTAGATTTCTTTCCTTGTTGTGCCAGATTTTCAAGCTCATCTTCGATTTCATCAGCAGGTTCCTTGCCCGAGCTTCTCACATATTGCTTCCTCTTTCCTTTCACATTCTCACTCTCCTTTCCATCATTTCTCCTCTTGTTCTCATCTTCAATCAGCTTCTTAATGTATTCATACCTCTTATCAGGATACATATGCTTCATCAGGTATGTGGTGTATCCGGAGAAATCTGGTCTCTTGGCAGCACAATCGGATAGGATTCTTGGGTGCATTGGGTTAACAATAAGAGCCACCCCCAGCTTAGGCAATTCCGGCTCTAGGTGTTCAATGATCATCTGCACAAATCTTGGGTACAACAGCCATCTTGACTTCTTCAAAGCTTGAATGTTTGATACCATTGCATCAAATATTCTCTGAGGTATATTAGCCTTCTTGCCTTTACAAACTAACAGCATTGCCTCGGCCCAGATCAAATTCAATCCATCGGAACCACCTTTTCTATCATCTAGGCAGGAAATGAAGACTTGAGCAATATATCTCCATTCCTTTGACATCAACGATTTCTTTATCTCCTTCTTGGTCTTCCATAACTCACCACCTTCATATCCCATCTCTTTCTCAAAACCTTTGAAAACATCCAGTTCTTTCAGTTTAGTTGCTTCACCAACATCATCTTCGAGTTTGAGAGCTTCAGCTATAGTCTTCATTGTGATCACAATATTCTTCTGCATGACCTTCGCTCGAATACATTCAGGTTTAGCTTTAACATCATACTCAGCCGTCAGCCAGAATTCTCTAATGTGCCTGTCGTCGATGATCGGCATGTGAGAAATTGCATAAAAAATGCACGACTTTTTCAGCCATGCAATGCAGTCTCTAAAACCGATAGCCTTCTCAGATCTATCATCCAGATATGCAGTTACATTGCTTCGCGGCTCATGCTTTAAAGATGACATTTTTTCTGCGAATGAAACCGAGATTTTGTAAGTTAAACCGAACTTAAATTAAATAAAATTAAAAAAATAAAGTAAATTAATTAAATTAAATTAAATTAAAAAAATGGTAATTTTGCTGCGAAACATTAGTTTCGCTAAGGAACCATAGTGTCGCACACGGCGAAACAGATAGATTCGCGACATTGGTCGAAGCGACACTGACTAGGTCAGTTTCGCTGAGAAACTGCAGTTTCGCTGCAAGACTGTAGTTTCGCCAAAGGCGAAACAGCAGTTTCGCTGGGAAACACGGCGACACTGTCAACGACATTTGGGCATTATCGCTGAACAGTTTCGCTCGAGACTTTGAACTTTCGTTCAGTTTCGCTTAACGAACTCGCAGTTTCGCTGGACGCGACCTTTGAAATTCAAATTTCCGAAAAACGATTTTAAGCCAGTTTTTGCATTTCAAACTGTGACGACCCTAAAACTTTTGCTTTCTTTCCCCAGCAACGGCAGCTGATGCTGCGAACGCTACGACGCAAGAATAATTTTCGGGACGAAAATTCCAATTACAAGGGGATGATGTGACATCCGAGAATTCCAAGGTTAACTTCCGTTAGACAAACTCCGTTAGTTACGTTATAAGTGTTAACTTAGTAACTAATGCATAACTAGGCCGAATACGTCCACGACCTTTGGTTGATCACCGAACCCGCCCATATGTGTTATGTGTTCATTTATTAATG
>JBCNJP010000024.1:2403897-2448440 GCA_039602395.1 Deinandra increscens subsp. villosa | reverse complement strand
ATTTTGTTGGATCTTCACTCTAAAATTTTGGATTCTTTAGCAAGGTAATATGCATGATGATATGTTGTACTGAACTCCAACTTAAATTTGAACCTAACTGTCTATGTTATTTCTTGAACAATTCTTAACAGAATTCTTAACAGAATTGAGTAATCCTTTTCTAAAACAAACTATATACTACGTGTTACCTTTTAGATGGCAGTGGGATCGTGATTGGAGTTTTCTTTGGACCTCGATCCTTTTGTTACAAAATCAGTGTGTTACCGGTTATATTTTAATATGTGAGCAACTGCTAAACCATTGTAACCATGATAAATAGTATGTTTGCTTCTGATCTTCTCATGAGAAATATTTATAAAACATACGTGTTTATGCGTGCTAAAATTTGAGAATCTAATTCTATGTTCAGGGTATGGAAACTAATTAATTATTGAAGTGCTAGTTTAAACACAAGTTGCATAGACTTGCATGATTAGCTATGTGTATGAAACGTATTAGGAACCAGAAAGTGACATGTTGCTAATGTATTAACTTGATAGTATGTGAACCATACACCATACAATGTCCTAAGTCTCCTACCTTGGTAGGAATGACAAGACTGTGTGAAGTTCTCTTATCAACTTTGCACCATATGGGTTGTGTTGGTTAGTTTATGAAATTATATGCTAGAGATATGCCATGTTAGGTTCGTATGCTAGTATATAAGATGTTGGGACAAATGTATGCGTTGTATGGTAAAACCTTCATGATAGATTGCCTGCTAGCATGCGTTGACCATATCAAACGTTAATGGAAGCTTTCATCGAGACTAAAATGCTAACCGAGTCTTTAATTGCATGAAAAATGATTTTGAATGTTATTGTGAATCATGTAAACCTAATTGATCATAACACCATAAAGTACATCAACCAGTTTTCTAATGTTAACTTGATCCGTCTTGTGTAATTCTATGTTATTTACTAGTTGGTAGGCAAATTCCGACGTTTACGTTTGATTAGACGATGGGTCTATTAAAAAGAAACATCAATTGACTTGATGTACAAACAATTTTCTCATACTCAAATTCCTTTCTCTCTGATTCACATGGGTTGTTGGTAAATGCAAATGCCTTAAGCGAAAACGAAACACGAAATGGGAAATCCAACTCCTAGCATTAGCCACAATAGCTGGAGGCTACACGGACATACTATGGTCCTTTCTTCGCATTAAAAAAAATTCTAACTTCAGTTACTTACGTTATCATGTAACACTGTTCGGCCTTGCGACTCGACACGATTCCTGTAATGTGATTGTTCGAATTTTCCTCGCAGAGACTCTTGATCAAAGAAATCACTTTCTATACTTTCGATTTGAATTCTTTTTGAAATTCTTTAAGCATTTGACAACTCCTCAAGATGTTGTACACATTCTTGATTATAACATCCATCGCCCCTTTTGGAGTAGGAGACCTGGATTATTTCGATACGTTAATGTTAATTCGACTCTTCAACAATTGTTACTGATATAAATTTCGAGACGAAATTCTTTCAACAATGGGATGATGTGACGACTGAGAATTTTTTTTTCTTTCTTTCTTTTATGGCCAACTTGTAACCACGTTATTCAATTTTCGGGACGAAAATTCTTCAACAAGGGGATATTGTGACAAACCGTCTTTCAAGCCTTTTCCTGATTTAAATAAACTTTAACTGATATAAATGCTGTTGGACATTTATTTGATTGACTGTGTTGAATCTAACAATTAGGGTTTGTGTGACCATCACTATACGAGCATGCATTTAAGTCTGGACGTTTTACATTCTATGATTTTATGTAAAACGTACGCTACGATATGATTTCATGTGAAAGTTTGTCAGTTTATGTGGCAATTAAACTTACAAGTTTATGTAATATATTTATATATACTCACATGTTATTCTATGATTTTATGTGACAACGTGTCACGGAATTAAACGTAACGTCGTATGGTGAACTCAATATATATATGTATATGTATATTTATGATTTTATGATTTCATTTGAGTATATATACGTATAGTTATGATTTTAGGTTTATCATTTTATGTGAACTCAATATATATTTATGAAACTATATCTATGATTTTATGTGAACGAAACAAGGTTTATATTTTATGAACGTCGCACGTTAATAATATCTTAACAAATACACATTTTAGTCGTCGTCCAACATTATGTCCGTTAACTCCGTTAAAGTCCTTTAGGAGGTTATAAACCTCGAGGGACCGATATTGTCATCTCTTAAACTTGCTTTATATTCAATCCAACTAGAGGGACTACTATTGTATTTGCAGAAACTTGAGTTCCTATTATGTAATGTGCCCAGGGACTAATTTTGCAAATTCGGAAATCTTGAGTTGAGGAGTCGTATGTAACCGAAATTCTTTCGGTGCCCTCCTCCTTAATGTGATTTACTATTACCTCTCCGTTACTAACAGTGATCAAAATGAATCATATTACCACAAAACCTCTTTCCCAAACAATTGAACTGGATTAGGAACCTTCAGCCCCAAACCTATCGGTCGTGAAAACCCGCAAGGAAACCGAGCCTTCGATCGTTTTTTCAAATCTGTCACCATCGTTACACACCATTTGAGCGTGTGAAGCTGATGTTCATCGTTTATGGTCACGAAGGAGCACCGACGACGAAGGCTGCGATGAACCGTCATCACCACCGCGGTCATCGGATCGAATTCCGACTCACTTACGACATCCAGAAACGACAATCTTAATCACGAAATAGAGTCTTGATCAAAAATATAAGGTACGAGTCGCCTCAGTTCAAGTTTGCAAGCTTCTGTAAATCTTTGTGCTCATCAATGGATGGTCGGGTTTCCTAGGGTTTTGTTTTGGGAAGAAGATACCCGGCCCGAACTGTTTATGTATTTGTTTTGCCAAGGTTAGCCAAATAACTGGTTTGTCCGAATGGTTGGGTCTTTGGTCGACGACTATAGGGTCGAGGGTTCAAGTCCCGGCCGCTGCATTTTCTTTTTACTCTGTTTTTCCTTGTTAACCAGTTCTGTGCGCAACTTGATATAAAATTTCGGTTGTGCTATTAACCGTACATAAACCGCAGTCCAGCGGTTAGAGCATTTGTTTCTAAGTTAGAGGCCGCGAGTTCGAACCTTAGTGACCTTAGTTTTTTTCTGTTTTCTATATTTTTGTAATTTTGATGAATTAAGTCAACTAAAACTGGTTTAAAACGATTCTTGAGAAGGTTTAAAACCCGTAGAAATATAACTTGGGCTATTAAATCCCGTAAACTATATTTTGAATTTTAAACACGTTTACTTGTCATTTTAAATTGAAATATAGTTCTAATATATATATATATATATATATATATATATATATATATATATTGATTTAAATATTATGGTTTCTTTTACATAACAGGTAAAATATATACATTGTTGCATAGATTAATATATATAAAAGTATATCATTGGTTTGAAATGATTAGATAATTTATGTGATCTTGTAAATATATGAATCTTGTTTTTGAACTCGTTATTAACGTCGTTTGCGTGTTCGGTATATATATATAATATATATATTTCTTTTAGATCTTTGAACTTAGAAAATATATATTTTTGGCATGTATTATGATTTTCGCGTTATTTCGATAATCGCTCGGTTTTGGCAAGCGTGCCATCTACGACTTGCTCCGGACTGCATGATCATTCGTTTTTGTCATTTTCTTTAGACTTAGTCATTTTCCAACTGGACACACACTTTTATTATCATGCTCGTTAGGTGTTTGGTAAAGTACACAAGACCTGCTAGTTGCTACTTGCTGTTATTATATATCTGGACTTGTTGTGCACCCGAAGGTGAGTTTCACGACCCCATTTTACTTATTTTAATCATGTTGGGGGAGATTAACATGCAAACACTTGAACTGTTAGATATATATCACCTGAATGATAGTGGCACACTTATGATAAAGCCCTCACTTTATAGTTACTGCCAATGTGACATCAGCGGGAACTTATTTAGTAGATCTACTGGGTTTGACAGCCCCACCCAGGTCAGTCGCTCTGGCACGATTGGATATCGAACGGGTGTTATAAACTTCTTAGACTTAACGAGGCACAATTGAACTTGTCGAGCTTCAGTAACTGATAGCTAGTTGATCTAGTCAAACGTGCACTGATTTCTTGAAAATAGTCTAGCTAACTATTGATATATTATCTGGATTTTATTTTAACTGAACTTAAACATGAACCTGAACTGTTGTTGAACAATCAACCTTGAACTTAAACTTGAACTGTCGATGAACAGTTGTTTTACACTGAACTGGGACTGTTGTTGAACAGTCGATTTACATCAACTGGAACTGTTTTTAAACTGATAAACCTGTGAACTCACCAACCTTTGTTTTGACACTTTTTAGCATGTATTTCTCAGGTTGCGGATGTACGAGTATCAGGAGTACGCATGCATGAGTCTTCAAACCTTTTAGTGTCTTTGGTCAAGTCACATCACCTTGGGTGACAATGTTTCTACTTGAATTACTTTTATTGTATTTACGCTTCCGCATTTGTAAAACTCTATGATTATATTTTAATGAAATATGAAACTTTTTTATAAATTATTGGTCGTTTCGTGTAACTAATGGACGGCGATCCTGGTTTGTCACGCTCCCTACGGTGCGTTATCGCGTGTGGAATTTTTGGGGGTGTGACATCTTTCCTTGATGGTCGTTTTGGCTGGTATTGGGTTCCGTAACTCTCAACGGTTCTCAAGCTACGTCAGTTGGGAAACAACCCAAAAATCCCAACTTTGTCCGAACTTGATCCGAATCTGTTCCGAACTTGGTCCAAACCTTCTCTGAACCTCTTCCGAACAAAGATTATCCGAACCCTTGCTGAACCTAGCCTCAGATGAACAAAGAGACCCTTTTCCGAACTTGTTCCGAACTTCGGCCGAACTTCAGACGAACAGCGTCCGAACTTGACCCGAACTCTCTCCGAACCACGAAACGACCGAACTTCGTCCGAACCTGGAGTTCGGAGCGGTTACTTTTCAGTTACTCCGAACCTCAGACAAACTCGAACCCTCTCGGCCTCATTTTTGCGATTTTCAGTGTTTTTGGATGAAACTTTCGACAGAAATTCAGGTAAAACCCATAGAAATGTTTTAGAAATGAAATGCACTCGAAAAGCTCAAGAATTGACTCGTTTGTTTTAATGAAAAACACTCGATTTTGTCAAGAAAACGATCACGATCAAAGCAAACACAATAGAGCAACCTGGATTTGCTCTGATACCAATTGAAAATGCGTAAGCCGGATCTTACTAGAGGTTTGCTTGATCGTAGAGTGAACACGAGATGTAAATAAAGGTTTGTTTTATTAAAATCAACAAAGACTCAATTACAAACATTCAATGAAGCTCTCTGGAGAAACACTCTCAAACACACATAGTTATGAACTGGTCTCTCTCAGTCTATCTCACTCCTTATCCCAATATTCAAGGCAAGCTAACTATTTATACACGTCTGGTCCGAACTCCAAGTTCGTCCAAACTCCAGGTTCGGACCTGGATCGTCCTGCAACTTGAACTCGTCTTGAATCTTCACATCGTCTCGTTCATATACTTCACATTACGCACAGATTATGTATCAACACTTACCTCGACAAATTTGTTATCGTGTTCATCTATGACATCCTAATCTACTCACATAGTAAGGACGAGCACGAGAAACATCTAAAACTTATCCTTGAGCTACTAAAGAACGAGAAGTTGTACGCGAAATTTTCTAAGTGTGAATTATGGTTACGAGAAGTGCATTTTTTAGGCCACGTTATCAACGCCGTTGGAATTCACGTGGATCCCAAAAAAATTGAAGCAGTCAGGGATTGGAGTCCGCCTTCGAACCCGTCCGAGATTCGACAATTTCTTGGCCTTGTCGGTTACTACCGGCGATTTATCAAAAACTTCTCCAGGATAGCTCAACTGTTGACCGCCTTCACCCCAAAAAATAAGAAATTCGTTTGGGATGCTAAAGTCGACCAAGCTTTTCAGACACTAAAACAAAAGCTGTGTAACACACCCATACTGGCCTTACCAGAAGGAAGTAGCGATTTTTGCATTTTCTGTGACGCCTCTCACCAAGGTCTCGGTTGCGTACTTATGCAACATGACAAGGTCATTGCCTATGCGTCCCGATAGTTAAAATTTCACGGGAAGAATTACACTACTCACGATCTGGAACTTGGAGATGTTATCTTTGCCCTTAAGATTTGGAGGCACTACCTATACGGTACTGAATGCAAGATCTTTATCGATCACAGGAGACTTAAACATATCTTAAACCAGAAGGAGTTGAACATGCGACAACGTCGTTGGATCGAACTGCTCAGTGATTATGACTGTGAAATCTTGTATCATCCTGGAAAGGCAAACGTTGTGGCAGATGCCCTAAGTGGGAAGGAGCGTGTTAAACCCCTCCGTGTTGATCTCTTGCTTTCACTGTTCATACCAACCTTACCACTCAAGTTCTTGCAGCACAAACTGAAGCTCTCCGAGATGAAAACATCCAGGACGAATGCCTCTGTGGCATGGAACAACAACTTGAAACTAGGACCGACGGATTGCGATATTTCATGAATCAGCTATGGATACCAGTATATGGAAAACTTAGAGGCTTAGTCCTTGATGAAGCCCATAAGACCCGGTATTCCATCCACCCCGGAGCTGATAAAATGTACCACGACTTGCGTATGTTGTATTGGTGGCCCAACATGAAAGCCGAGATAGCCAATTATGTCGGTAAGTGTTTAACCTGCGCCAAGGTTAAGGCCGAATATCAGAAACCATCTGGTCTACTTGTTCAACCAATCACCTCCGAATGGAAATGGGAATGTATCGCTATGGATTTTATTACTAAATTACCCAAGAGCCGTAATGGCAACGATTCCAGCTGGGTCATCATCGATCGTTTGACAAAATCCACCCATTTCCTTCCCATAAAAGAGAAGATTCCATGGATCGTCTGACAAGGATTTACATGAAAGAAATATCCCGCGACATGGAGCCCCGATCTCGATTATCTCCGATAGAGATAGCCGCTTGACCTCTCACTTCTGGAAGACTTTGAACAAGGCCATGGGCACTCGACTTGACATGAGTACGACCTATCATCCGCAAACTGATGGCTAAAATGAACGTACAATTTAAACCCTCGAAGATATGCTACGTGTGTATGTCATTAACCTTGGTAGCAATTGGGATGATCATTTACCCCTGTGTGAATTTTCGTACAATAACAGCTACCACATCAGTATTCAGTCTGAACCGTTTGAGCACTCTATGGGAGAAAGTGTCGTTCAGCAGTCTGCTGGTTTGAGGTTGGTGACAGCCAACTGACAGGCCCAGAAGTTGTAATCGAAACAACCGACGAATCTCTCAAATCCAAAACTGCCTGAAAGCTGCTCGCGATCTTCAAAAGAGCTATGCAGATAATCAACGAAAGCCTCTATCACTCGAGAAAGGTGACAAGGTCATGCTAAAGGTGTCCCCATGGAAAGGCGTGATTCGTTTTGGTAAGCGTGGTAAGTTAAACCCCCGGTACATAGGACCATTCGAAATCATCAAAACAATCGGACCTGTCGCGTACAGGTTAATATTACCACCCGAGCTTAGCAATGTTCACAATGTCTTCCATGTTTGCAATCTGAAAAAGTGCCTTGCCAAAGAATCCCTCGTTATTGCTCTCGATGAAATTTATCTCAATGAAACGCTGCAGTTCGTAGAAGAACCTGCTGAGATTGTAGACCGCGCCGTCAAGAAATTAAAGCATAGTAGGATACCTCTTGTCAAAGTTCGTTGGAACTCTCTCCGTGGTTCTGAATTCACTTGGGAATGCGAAGATCAGTTTCGCGCCAAGTACCCTCATCTTTTTCCCACAACAGTCGTCCAACCATAGTGTCAAGCTTAATTTCGGGACGAAATTCTCCCAACTGGGGGAGTATGTGACATCCCGTAAGTTTCCGACAACCTAAACGATAATGTATACCTATGTGCTAACTGTGTTATGTATATACTTACTTGCAACATGCTATATATTGTTATTTTTACACTTTTACATGCAACGTAGTCGTAGTCTTGACGTAGCTTAACTCATGATTCAAATGATTCTTGAACATGATAATCCCCTTTACACAGAATGGTCGCTGGAATTTCAATAATAAAAAGAGCGACTAACCAGACAGGTTATCTTTTCTGTCACCTTTGCAATAAAATAATAACTCATGATTCCATCATCTTGGGATTTCACCTTATTTTATTCACCTTCGTGCATATGATTTTAATTGATCATTTGAGTATATAATGTTTACATTTTATACGTAAAACTATTTCATTACGAGAAAATTCTAACGTGTTTATTTACGAAACAAATTATATTATTATCAAATGTGACACAATATATATGTTTAGACACCAATATCATGATCAAGACTAGTAATCCAACCCTTACGTAGACATCAATCTATTTTATGTCCGATTCAATTGTAAACAACCTCGTTACCATTCGCGACAAAAATCATTGTCATGCATGACGTATATAACGTCCATGCAATCCGTCACCTTTGTGTTTTAAACCCATACAAACCGTAACCATTTTGATCAAACCCGATCGTTATTATTTATTCCTAACCCGTTCTATTTTGTTACGTTTCACAAAAACAAAACCGATTTGTTTTAATTATTTCTTGACACATTAACCACTCGATTCAAACCCGGTCCCTTTTCTTTCCTTTTTATCCCGATCAAGCCGGTCCCCTCATCCCTCTTTTCCTCGTGACCCGGTTCGGTCACGGGTCGAACCCGCGACCTCCTCTTCTCCTCTTCTTCTTTTCTACTTTCCTCGCGAACTGTCGCCACCCAGGATCGAACCCGAGACCTCGTTTCCTTCCCTTTCTTCGGCCGGTTCGAATAAAACTACCACCACCTCAATTGTTTCCTCAATTGTAACATACGTTTTCCCCAACACTTTTCTTGTGTTTTGCTGTCATTAGTTGACCATTTGAGATGCTAAACACATTAATGGCATAACCTACACATCTCTTGACATCCTAGGGAGATTTTGTCTCCTCAAGTACATCACATTATTACCCAATGGGTAATACATTCCCTCCATAACCTGCACTCTTCTCCTTCTCTTTTGGTTGCAGCCGTGAATCATCACCACACACCCATACATTTCAAATTTTGGACCAAGCAAACCTCCCCTTGTGTGTGTACATGAACTGGCTCGAGACAAGGTTCGAACCCGAGCCCGTTTTCTCTCTTTCTCGGCTTCACATACACATACATACACAACACTTAAACCT
This sequence comes from Deinandra increscens subsp. villosa, assembly GCA_039602395.1. NCBI lineage: Eukaryota > Viridiplantae > Streptophyta > Magnoliopsida > Asterales > Asteraceae > Deinandra > Deinandra increscens. Next base: position 2,439,082 of record JBCNJP010000024.1, on the reverse strand, counting down.
TTTCAACCCACAAGAATTCTAACATATTTACTTTCCCAAACACCTCCTACTCTCTTCTCTCTTTTAGGAACTTTGAATAAATTCTGGAGTATGGTAGTAGCCGTTGGAGATTTTCTCGGTATAACACATGACGGTGTCATGTCCTAAAAATCTTTTGAAACTAATGTTTTGTAAACCTAAATCAATTTGTGTTACTCATTACTTATATTCCGTTTTGTAATGATTTGAAAACTCCAATTTTGTTGATACCTGAAATGTGCGTCGTGTGAAGTATCAAACAAAGTACAAGATCATGTCAAACTAGGTCTGGCCGAACTAGGTCCGAACTTGAAGTTCGGACTGGCCGAACCTGAGGTTTGGCCGAAGCTCGGACCAGCTAGTATATATAGATGTTGGTCTTTGTAATTGGTAGAGTTCGGAGCATGCGAGATATCTTAAGTGTGTGTTTCTGAGTGTGTATTCTCTGAGTCTATTTCTGAGTGTCTACTGGTTGTAATTATTCTTCGTTGATCAATAAAACAATCGGTTAATTACGTTTCGATGTCCGATTAGCTAGATCGAGTAGACGATCCGATGCTCACGCATTTTCAAGTGGTATCAGAGCTATCTGGTTCACTCTACTGATCTGTGGTTGCTACTATCGGATGTTTAAAGCGTTTTTCGTGTTTCTCGAGATTGTTTTTGTGATTTTCATCATTTCTATCGAGTGTTTGGTGTCAAACTTGCTTGTAAATCACTTTCTATCAGTTTTTCAAATTCACAGCAACAAGATTCGTCAAAATCAGTCCATTTTCGTGCGTTTTTGAAAAATGAAGTCGAAGTTCGGAGGTAACTGGTCAAGTTCGGAGTAACTGCTCCGAATTTTGAGTTCAGACAGCCTTCGGTCAGTGTTCGGAGTTGTTTCGGTCGGAGTTCGGTGTAGTTAAAGGTTCGGAGCTAGATCGGTGTTATTTAGGAGTTCGGACTTTTGTGTTTGTTTCGGAGCAAGTTCGGACATTGTTCGGACTTTGGATTTAGGTTCGGACAGAGTTCGGAGGTCTGTGATCGGTTCGGAGCAGGTTCGGTCACCAGAATCTAGTTTTTCACGATGTCGGAATTTCACGCGTTTGCTGCAATGCAAAGTGCCATGCAAACCATGCTGAATTTTGATAACGAAATTGGAACAAGTCAAAAAGTTCCCAAATTATTGAAGCTTGAAGATTACCAGAATTGGAAGAAACGATTTTCTGCTTACATAAGCACGAATGATATCGATTTGTGGATTCCTTTCAAGAAATTTTATCAACACCCAACTGATGCGGGAGATTTTAAAGAAGTTCATACTTTTGATCTTGCTGAAACAAAATCATACGAGCTTGAACCAAAGGCTTATGGTTATCTTACGATGGCATTACCTACTGAGTTGCTTCATCAATTCAGCACCTGCAAGAAATCCAAGCAATTGTGGGATGCGTTATTAGCGAGATGTGAGGGTAATGATGACTACAAGAAGAGTCGAAAGAAGGTGTTGAACAAAGAATTTGATAATTTCCAAAATTATGACAATGAAAACATTACTGCTCTTGTTTCAAGGTTGTCACACTTGATTAGTGAGTTAAAGGTTGTTGAAATTTAGAAAACTGATGCGGATTTGAAAGAAAAGATTTTGGAAGCTTTGCCAGAGAAATGGGAAAACTATGTTTTGTTACTCACTCATGACAAGGATTATTCTACAATGACATTTCACGAGCTTACTGGGAAACTTCATGCTCGAGAAATAGAAATGTTAAACTCAAAGAAGTCAACTGCTACTTTGCAGAATCCTGAATTGTATCATGGTGAGAATAGTGCAAGCATGAGTTCAAAGTCTAAACCAAATCAGAATACAACACCAAGTGTTGCATTTATAGCTAGAGTTTCAGGAAATTCTGATAATAATTCTTCAAGAGGTTGCAATTTCACAATTCCAAATTTTTCAAATCAAAATGCTTTTTCAGCTGAATCAACAGATGATTGTGCCAAAATGATTTCTGCATTGATTTCATCATCCTTTGGATTGATTCTCAAAAATGTTGCTGATGCAAAGTTGACCAGTGAGGATCTTGATGCTCTTGATGATGATCAACTAACCGAATTTGATGTATCTTGGCAATATGCTATGTTGTGTCAAAGATCTAAGAGATTCTTTAAGAAACATGAGAGAAATATTTCTGGTGATAAATTGGGTTTTGACAAGTCCAAATTAAAGTGTTACAAATGTTCACAACTTGGACATTTTGCTAAAGATTGTCAACAAGCACATGCAAATAAGTCTGGTATTCCTCTATCACCAAAGCCTGGTTTTACTCAACCATCTACTAGTAATACTAGCAAGTCTACAGCTTTAATGGCTCAAAATGATGGTGTATATGATTGGGGTGAACAGTTTGGGTATGATTCATCTGCTTTAATAGTTACTCATGATCAACAAGAAGATTTTTGTTCAGAAACTAGTTCCGATACTAGTTCAATTCCAAGTTCTTATGAATCTGCTGAGAATCTGGAGAGTTTAATGAAAGAAAATGCTTTGTTGGCAAATAAACTTCAACAATTGTTTGAGGAATTTGATGTGATTAATTTGTCTTTCAAGATTTCTAAGGAAAATGAGAAAGAGTTGCTTTTGAAGAATGAGTGTTTGGTTACTGAAATCAAAATGTTGAATGAAGTTTTGGAAAGTTCTAAACAATACAAAAGGGATGTTGAAACTGCTAGAGCAAAGTTTTGTGAAGAAAAGGATGAGTTGGTACAAGAAGTTAAGAAATGGAAGGCTGAAGCAGAGGATACAACTAATGATTTTCAGAATTTATTTGACAAATCTAAAATCAAACTTGATTTGTTAACGAGGAATGTGGAAGACTCAAATGCTAAAATTGAAGCATATCAGGTTGATATGGAAAAGTTGTTGGATGAGAAGCGTGAGTTGGTAAGTGTTAACAAAGTTCAAGCTGCAAATCTGGAAATTCAGAAGCGAAATGAGAATAAATTGAAAAAGTAGTTACATGAAGGACTTGACAATCTTCGTATGCAAAAGTTTGAAACTTACAAAGTTGCGAAGCGGTTAATTGCTAAAGAAAAGGAATTTGCAGAAGCTCAACAGCAAATTTCTGATCTCAAAGTTCAAGTTCTTAATGCTAATAGGTTGCTCAACAATGTTTCAAATTCTCAAGTCTTCACAAGCTTCTTAGCTAATGATGCGAATTTTGAGAAAATGTTTGATAAAACTGCATCACCCCCGGCACATATCAAAGAAGCTTTCAAAGAAGTAAAGAAACAGGTTGACGATTTTGACTATTCAAAGATTTCATCTTCTACTTCTGAAGAAGTAAAGGTTGTTAAGAAGAAGAAAAGCAAGAAGAACAAGAAAAAGGTTGTGAAATTTGAGATTCCTTCAGCACCGAAGCTTGTGTCTGGATCATCTTCTGCTGATAATGAGAAATCAGCTACTTCAAGTGACAAGCTTCAATCTCAACAAGATTTTGATGAGACGATATTCTATGATCAAAAGAATGTGACTGAGCTAAAAGCTGAGTTTTCTCGGTTAGCAAAGAATGGACATTCTACATCGGAGGTGAAAGGATCTGGGAAGAATGTTGGTCTGGGTTTTCAAGAGAAGAAAGTTATAGATGTGGCGGTTCCAGCATCTGAAGCACAAAATTTGACGAAGCTTAAGATGAAGCAAGTGAAGAAAGAGGTTTTCAAAGCTGATAAGGTACAACCTGAGAGATTTTACAAGCTCAAAGGTTCTGAGCAGCTATTTTCTGACAAAGAATTTCCTCTTCATTGCGTGGATGCTCGGAAGATTTCAGAGGTTTTTATAAAAGATACCATTTCTTCTGATAGTTCTCAATCTCGAAGCCCTACATCCAAATGGGTACATGATCACAGGCATCAGGTATATGGTTCTCATTCTGATCATGTTCGAGATTTTCATGTGTGTTCTTTGCAGGTACATCAAAGATGGGACAAAACGACAAGAATCTGTTATATTTGCCGTCGCCCAGGGCATATGGCAAAAGACTGTCCATCACCTGCTGATTTACCCCAAAGATTTCATCAGAAATCAGTTTTTGGTAAACCTGCCACACCAAAGTTCTTTGATGAACAAGGCAGAGTTTTTGATGAAATTAATCCTACATTTTTTCATAAACAAAAACGTTTTGTTCCAATGTTTTCAAAGGTTCAAAATGTAGGTTTTCCATCACAGTCACCTGTGATTGTTTCATCAAAAACAGAATTACCAAAACAACAACAATGGAAACATAAGGTGGTTTCTGAACAAAACAAGGACACTGGTCGACCAGAAGCGATCCGCTTCGGGTCATTTATGGACTAATTAGTTTGACCAGTGTGCAGGTACTTCTAGAAGACCTATTGACGATTGCAAAATTGTTGATGGAGGAGTACTCTGCTTAAGTTAAATTTCATGATAAATCTTCTTAACCTACAAATTTTCTGAATTCTAAATCTGCAAACTATCCGTGCTGATTGATCATTTTTCTTTGTTTACAAGTTTTTCTCAAAAGTACCAAAAAATAGAGTCTCGTTTTTGTGTAAAATGAAAATCCAAAAATAGAGTTTTCATTTTAAGGGGGAGAATTGTAATTAAGGGGGAGTATTTGAGAAAATGCATGTTATGGGGAGAAAGTGAATACATGCCAATTATATAACGAAGGAAGGTGAATACATGCTATATATATAAAATTGTGAGAAATTGATCATTGGGAAATGATGGTACATTGGCTTACGTATCTGACTCATGGATAGAGTAGATGAAAGAGCCATAAGATCATTGTTTGTTATGCTTGGTAGGCTCGGCAAATCAGAAAGTATTCAGATGTGATATACACTAAATACTAATGCTTGACCATGTGGATAACATCTTAATGCATATTTCATGACACAAAAAGAAAAATAAGTGTGAAATTCAAAATGAGAAGTCACTGTGTATACATGTGTTCATTTTGCAAAGATTTAAACTTGTTTGATTTTCTTTATTTTGTCAAACGATCGGACTTTCTCTGCGTATCAAAAGATCGACCTGATTGTTGTTCGTTTGACGTTTTGCTTTATTTTCTTTGGTGTTTCGTATAACTCATCGGACTTTCTCTGCGTGTACGGGAGTACCGACCTGATTGTTGTTGGGTTATACAATTTCAACTTGTTTTATTTTCTTATTTTGTTAAATCCGAGGCCTTATCTGCGTATCGAAAGATCGACCTTAAGGTAGACGATTTAACGTTCTTATTTCTTTTTGCATGGAACACAGTTGACGATATCATGAAAATACTATGCATTGTGAAAAATCACAAATGCTGTCACACAAAAGGAAAAAGAAAAGAAAAGCTGAAAATGTCTGATTATGTCTGATAGTGTGGGATACACTGGTCAAAGCAAATTTAATCAATACCTTAACATATCCAAGTGTTATGAGTATCATTCTGCCTGAGTTTAAGTTGGACAAATTATACTAGCAATCAGCTTGACTTATGTGCTTCAATTAATTGAAATTGAAATGCAGTTCAGTGCGTTATGTTCAATATGATCCCATATAGTGATCTTTCTCATACCAAAAATAGTGTTTGTTTTGTATTGCAATTTCATTTCATTTCAGAAAAGAACAAAAAGATTTTTGGTGTGTTTTAGCATAAACTGTCAAAAAGTCAAAAAGATTTTATTTCTGCTTTATTTTCGATATGATCAACACGTGATACAAATCATTTTCAAAATCATATCTTGGAGTCTCAAAGAGACGTTTTGCGCCAAGATTGTTTAAATGTATGAGCAGGTTGCTATGTGCAAGATATCACAACTTCAAGTCTTCTGAAGATGTTGATGAAAGACCAGAGATACACTAAAATGTCATCAAGTATTCAAGATCAAGCTACGATCGAGTTGAGGAGGAGTTTGTTTGAAGATTCATTTCATTGAATGAACGCATTCTACACTTGAGGGGGAGCTTGATTGAAGATACAAAGTTGATGATGTTGAAGAGATACTGCACACGACGAGGGGGAGTTTGTTGATACCTGAAATGTGCGTCGTGTGAAGTATCAAACAAAGTACAAGATCATGTCAAACTAGGTCTGGCCGAACTAGGTCCGAACTTGAAGTTCGGACTGGCCGAACCTGAGGTTTGGCCGAAGCTCGGACCAGCTAGTATATATAGATGTTGGTCTTTGTAATTGGTAGAGTTCGGAGCATGCGAGATATCTTAAGTGTGTGTTTCTGAGTGTGTATTCTCTGAGTCTATTTCTGAGTGTCTACTGGTTGTAATTGTTCTTCGTTGATCAATAAAACAATCGGTTAATTACGTTTCGATGTCCGATTAGCTAGATCGAGTAGACGATCCGATGCTCACGCATTTTCAAATTTACTCCAAACAAAATATCAATTCTAAACGGCTCTACTAGTTGAATAATCCAGAGTACGTTCTTGACCTTGACTGTGATAACACTGGTTCACATCCCGACAAATTTTACAGGGTGTGACAATTGGATACATGATGCATGGGGTCTATAGATGGAGGGAGCTTTACTTCAAAGTCCTTGAGTCGGGCCGGTTGAGATCTATTTCGTTTAACTCGCTCCTGTCCAAGAATAGAATCTCGAAGATCGTGATTTTTATTGTTGTTTTGTGACTCAGCGCATTCATGCACATGATTTATCTCTTCTTGTGATGGTAAGCCATTTGTTGGCTCCATTACATTTTCTAATGTTGGATCATTCACTTTGAGAGGCCCATCAATATCTCCACCCTCTTGATTTTTATTTGTTTTAGTAGATGCAATATCATTTTTTTTGATTTTGGGCATGGAAGTCTTCTTCAACATATTGATTCTCTTCTTCAAAAATGTCACCAGGTTGACATGTCGAGGTTGCTTCATCAAAAGGAAACTGGCTTTCATGGAATTTTACGTCTCTTGAGATGATGATTTTGTTGCTCTCAAGGTCACAAATTTTATATCCTTTTGTGCCAGGTGGGTATCCCAAAAAAATACCGGGCCTTCCCCTCATTTCGAACTTATCTCCTCTCGTGTCGGTGTTCCTGTAATACTCTAGGCAAACGAATACTCTCAAGAGATCATAGTCGGGCTTTTGGTCGTAGAGCAATTCATAGGGGGTTTTGTTGCCGATAACCTTAGAAGGTAACCGATTAATGATGTATGTCGCGGTGAGAACACACTCTCCCCAAAACCTTTTGGGTAAGTTAGCATTAAACCTCAATGCTCGGTCCGTTTCAAGGAGATATCGGTGCTTCCTTTCAATGACTCCGTTCTGTTGAGGTGTGTGAGCACAAGTGGTTTTGAGAATAATCCCATTTCTGTTGTAAAATGTCATCATGTCATTAGATGTGAACTCTCCACCGTTATCACATTGAATTTTCTTGATGTCTTTTCCAAATTGAGTTTTTAACATTTTATGAAAATTCTTCAAATATCCATTAGCCTCATGTTTGAATTTCAAAAGGAACAACCACACGGCTCTACTATGATCATCAATAATAGTTAAAAAATAATTTGCCCCGGTAAGAGATGGTGTGTGATATCTACCTCAAATATCACAATGCAATAAATCAAAACATTCATTTGTTTTTGTAATACTAATTGAAAAGGGAAGTCTCGTGTGCTTGGCTTTAGAACAAGAATCACACGGTTTATTAAAAATAACATTTTTAAGGAAACTAATTTCATTGAGCTTTTCACCGGAGGCGTGTCTTAACCTTTTATGCCAAGTGTTGTTGGTTACCATCATAGATTTTTTTCGTTCTTCACCATTCCCATCCGATATAGCCCCCCTTTGCATTTACCCGCACCAATCAAGCTCCCCGTATGAAGCTTTTGCATAACACAAAAATCAGGAAAAAAACAAGACAACGCATTGCAACGTGTTAGTCATTTGTCTTACGGATAATAGGTTGCAACTAAGATCAGGGACATAAAGGAGATTTTCAATTTTTGCACCATCCTTAAGAGTGCAGTTACCCTTTCCTCTAACAGGAACTTTAGTTCCATTAGCGATAGTAACAGGTGATATAAACTCGCTTTCAATTTTATTAATTAAGAAATCTGGGTCATAGGTGATGTGCTCGGTGGCTCCCGAGTCCACCACCCAATCGTTGTCACCCTCCCATTTACCTGTAAAGTTAGCCGTACGTGGTGTCTCATCTTTATGATGGTTGTGCTCTCCTCCAAAGGTGTTTAAGAAAATCTGGTATTGTTCCTTTGAAAGACCAGGAATGGGACTTGAATTTCCTTCCACATAGCCTGCCTTTGTACCCTCACGTTTCACCTTGTTACCCGGCCACCATTCGAGATAACCAATCCTTTTGAAACAACCCTCTTTGTTGTGGCCGTCCTTCCCGCAAAACATACAATGTTCAACCACATTGTTTCGCTTAACATCTTTCACCGTTTGCTTATCACGCTCTATCATGTTACAGCTAGTGTTACCCTCGCGGCGGTTTGGAACAAAAGCCTTGAAGGCGGTTGCTTCCTTCGTTGGTTTCTTGTTGTCGTCTTCCATTGCGTCGATAAATGATGGAAGCGATAGGCTAGGATTTTTAGAGCTTGGTTAAGAAAACCGCTCTGATACCATATTCGTGTGGATGGTACCAAGGAAGCTTTTTTATTATTTGACTGTCAAATCTCAAAATTACAATAGAAGATGATAAATATAAAGACAAGTCTAAGAGATAAATATGGGAACTTTAATTAAGGAGATCAATGGCAGCCAAGATTGTAGGAGGGAAGTAAGGAATGAGATAAAGGAAATAAATTAATTTCCAATAACTTCACCATCGATCCTGTGATCCCGTCATCCTTGGTTCACCACTATTGCACCACCATCTAACCATTTTGTTTGACCACCATCTGCCACCAGAAGCATCACCAAAGGAAGACCCGCGCTTAATCAACTCCGCCACCCCACACCCAGATTGGCTTCTCAAAGAATGACGAGTTTAAGCAAAAGTTTTGGATCCAAAACGATGAAAGGGGGTAAGGGTTATGTTTCTGGTCGATTTTCTAAGCTTATATTCGTATTCGTAAGCTTCTGTTGAATAGCTATGGCGGACGAGTCATTAGGGTTCTTAGTGAAATAGATGATCACAGTGAAATACTGTATATATATATATATATATATATATATATATATATATATATATATATTTAACCAGTTTTAAGCCAAACATACGCCTCGGCCCAGTGGCTTAGTCTCTCGACTTGCAACACAGGTTACGAGTTCTAAACCCGGTGACAACCTTTTTTTCTTTTTAATCAACATTTATCCAATGTCCACTCCCACTATTGTTAAGCAAAAAGTCTCTGAACCAGAATTAATCAACAAAGCCATTCTATCCTAATGGTTATGTCATTGACTAGAGACCGGGAGGTTATAGGTTCGACCCTCATAACCTACAAAAGTTTTATTTAATTTTTCAGTGTCATTCTCACATCCTATTGATATCGCATTGATTCCCGAGTAGTGATGCAAACGGAGGCGGGTAATAGCGGAGGCTTCATTATCCGTACCCGCGCCCGAATTAAATCTCAACATCCATACCCGCCTCCGACCCGCCTAATACCCGACGGGTATGGGTAAAAAAAACGTCGGATACGTGCAACCCGATGGGTACCCATTTGAGGGGGGGAAATCATTTTTTTATGTCTAAAACAAATAACCATAATAAGTAAACATTTAAATTTTAAAATTCAATCCAACAACAACAATAGCAAAAAGACAATCACCACGTTCTCAAGTTCGATAAAAAAGAAAATAAAAACAACATTTCTTCATAAATTAAATATCAAAATCCACGAAGCTCGGACCCGCTTCATCATCTTTTATAACTTCAAACTTTGCAAAATGTTTTTCTTTATTTGAATGTGCACCTAGCAATAAAGATAATAAACAAATATAACTATTATTACAAAATATTTGTTGGAAAAATATTAAATGGTTAGAATATAGAAAATCATACCAAATTTCTCATCTCATAGCCAATCTTGTGCACATATCAATGCTTCCAATGTATCCATATGAAGCCTATTATGATAAGTAGTGACATGTCTTCCACCGGTACTAAAGGCTAATTCAGAAGCAACAATAGACACCGGAATAGCCAAAACATCTTTAACAACTCGTTGAAAAATAGGATATTTAAGACCATTACCCTTCCACCAAGCTAAAATATCAAAAACTCTGGTTCTTGGCAAAACCTTCTCTTCTAAATAATAATCTAACTCGGATTTGTGGTTGTCGATGGTTGAAGTGCTAGACACAAATAAATCGTAACCCACCAAAGGATCTCCACAATCATCAACATCCAAACCACAACTAGTATTATTCACCGAAGAGTGACTTTCTTTTGCATCATATGACTTGTATTCTTTTACCAAATCATAAGTTAACTTTTCAATTCTCTCAACTTCTTGTGGGGACTCATCACCATAAATATTGGGGAAATAATACTCAATCAACTTCATTTTGAATCTTGGGTCCAAAATAGTGGCTATAGCTAATACTCCATTTATGACAAACCAATACTTATGAAACTTATCCATCATATTCGTAGCCATCGTCTTGATCACCGGATAAGGTGATGCAAGACAATCTTGAAGCAACAATCTTATTCACAAATCTTTGGAAAAAAAAGATTTGTCGTTGGATATTTGACCCCGCAAGATATCTCGGTCACACTATAAAATATTTGGAGTTTCTCACACATCACCTTTGCTAAATGCCAATCTTTATCACTCGGTGCTTGCTTGTAGTTTTTATCTTTGTGTAAAAGACGACTAAAGACTTCTTTGTATGGAATCCACTCATAAGCATCAAATAAGTGGAATTCCATCTTGTTTTAACGTCTAGAGCTAATTGTATTCTACTTGAAAGAGGTAATCCATCCTTCGCCTCCTCAAAAGCTTCCACCCTTTTTGGAGTTGCAGTACAAAAAAAAAAACACTCTCACGAATACACTCTACCGAACTTTGTATTGCACCCAATCCATGTTGAACAATTAAGTTCAAGATATGTGCACAACATTTCATGTGAAGCAATTCCCCCTTCAAAAGAAGATTATCAAGTCTCAACTTGTCTTTCATTTTGTCCATCATAGAAAAATTAACACTATAATTATCCAAATTTAATGTAGATAACATGCAATCGTGGGACCATGCAATCAAACACCCCATTAATTCTTTACTTAGTGTTTTAGCATTATGAAGGGCTGGAACATACATAAACCTACAATTTGTAAATTAAAAAAGTAATTAGAACACAATAAATTAATACAATATAAAAGAATAAAGAAGTAATTGAATGCCTTAAAATTTTATTGCACAAATTCCATGCATCATCAATATAATGTGCAGTGACAACCATGTAACCTCTCTTTTGTTTAGAGGTTGTCCACATATCAATTGTAACTGCAACTCTACCTTGGTTTGAGTTCAAAACATTTTTCAATTTCCTCTTTTCACCCTCAAAATTTTTCTTTATATCACCTGTAATAGTAGTTCGTGATACATGTTTAAATAATGGGTTAAGCGAGTTAACAAAACATCTAAAACCAACATGTTCCTGTTGGGTTTCGACAGTGGTATACGGGTGCCCGGTGACGTAAAAAAAACGTTAATTAAAACATTACCGACTGGGTTAAGTAAATTGAGAGTTAAAACGGATTAAACCGGTAATCCGTTTACGCAGCGGAATAAATAGATTTACTAATTTTATACGCGTAAACCGAAGGTGTCGAGATCAAGTCAACAGGATCACGATCACCAAAAATAATTAATCACGCAAACACCATTTCGCGGTAAACATTTTAGGGCGAAAATAATAACGATTACATTAATCGAAATTAAATATCTAAACTAAAACCGGAGTTTAGATATACCTTCGCGGTGTTCTAACAAACGTTAGAGACATCGAGGGTCAACAAGATGACGCTAGGGTTTCACGGAAAAATAATCCGAACCGGCGGATTAAATCGTTTGCAAATCGCATACACCGTCTCAAACGGATTCGTTGAGAATAGCAACGATTCCGTTTATGGTGGCGACAAGCGAGCACAAGTCAAATCGAGACGGTGACGGCGGCTAGGGTTTAGCCGGACGATTACCACGATTATTACGACGAGGGCTCGCACTCGTAAAATCGTGACGACGACGATTGTACCGATGAGTGGTGATGGAAACGCGTCGTAGTGAAACGGAGCTACGCTAGGTCGCGACGGCGAGCTAGGGTTTGACGGCGGCGACGGCCCTATGAAAGGGGTTGGCGTCGCCTATGGTGAATCATGGGACGATGGTGATTGTCTTACCTTGATCAATCACGCGAAAGGGATCGTCCGGTTGCTTCTCGTCTAACACCGTCTTCTAGGGTTCCACCAAGGAAGCAAGACGACCAAGCTCTAGATGAGGTTGGTTTGCGTGAAGGGAGGGGACGAGGGAGAAGGGAGGTGGCGGCACTAAAAGTGGCGCAGAGAGAGGGGAGAGGGTGTGGAGGAATGAGCAACCAAAACTCCTCCCCTAGCTCTCTATATATAATGGATGGATCATGGGCTTTATGGAAAACCTAAGCCCATGAGGATCCAGTCCATTAACCCTTCTCCAAGTAATTTAAAATTACAATTAATCCCCTTTTAGTTTGCGATTAATTAATAAAACAACTTTATTAATTTTACAAGTCGTAAACTACGAGAAACATAAATAACTATTTATTTATTTCACCATAAAACATTAATCAAATGTTTTTCTCCGTTTATTTAATTATTTCAAGAATAATTATTTGTAATTAATTAAATGTTTATTAATCATGAATAAACATTAAATTAATTATATATATTTCCGTAAATTACCGGTTAGCCTAGTAAGCGGATTTTTATCTCGTTGCCCCCAGTGTAACTCTTTACGGGTCTAACCGGGTCGGGTTCTTGGTGTTGTCTGGTCTGGACATCCAATATCCAACAATCTCCCACTTGGACAGAGTCCGACAACATTTGAAGAAACAGTCAGAGGTGCTCTAGCTACACATGGCTGTCCCAACCAGTTATGACACTTCAAGTCAGTAACCAAGGCATACCTACAAACTCGCGTTGTAGTTTAGACTTATGGTAATTCAAAGTCATTCGTTCCCTTCCGTATAAGACATCAATTGAACGAGAGACATGGATTTATTCATTCTCTTTAATGTTCAATCATTTTATTTCTCGTGTCGTAGTTCGAAGTGATCCAAAGCAAACACACAGTAGGTTTGGGTAAGGCCTTACACTTAACACTTGGAACTCACGAGAGGGCCCATGATGTCTAGTTGTTGCAGTATTAGTGCAAGAGTACAGAATCCCATCTTGACTACATACAGCTCCCACTAAGCCTCAGATCCATTCCCAAAAGTAGTCTTTACTGGCAGTTACGCGACAGCGTATACTACAATCAAAGAACAGTCCTTGGCAAACGGGAGGTAGCATATGTATCTCAGGTCAAAGGACACTATTGAGTATACCATTAATCAAATTCGTCTTATGATTAAATCCATGAAGACAATTTGATACGAGTTACGTCACAACGTCATTCTCTAATGAGGTCTGTGAGTCTGGAGAGTCAACCCTTTGAGTCCAGAGTCAGAATAGTCATAGATCAGTTTTGTTCCCACAAATTAGATCGACTACGGACGGTTTTAGAATATTTCTCTAAATATTCATGGATGTTTAAAACGTATAAAATTCGAACACGTTTTGCAGAATTCAAAATCTGCATCTAACTTTGTAGATCAGATTGAATGATTTGGTGCAAACGTTATAGTTCGACATCCCAACACTAAAGTAGAACATTAATGTAGCTCAGAGTTCAGGTAATACATAACAGTATTAGCTTATTGATCAAACTTGATCATGAAACAGTGAACTCTCATGCTAAGTTCTTTGCCTGTGTTTTGGTTTTGCCTATTTAAGTTGTTTCATTAGTTTTTGGTGTTTCTCATGAACAGCAAAAAGTACTTAAGTGAATTTGAACGCGTGATAAAACTTGTGCCCTTGGTATGCACATGGATTACTATGTTATCACAATGGCATGTTAATCGATTATCAACATAATCAAATTAACCTTCTTTGAATGTACCCTTACGATCATGATTCAAAACTTCACTTAAGGTGGCTAGTTGTTCGGTGAGTATGCTCGAGTACTCATCATGAACATTTCATCATCAAGACAAGTTGAGATGATTTAGTTTTCCAGCTTGTGTCATTGGTGTAACTCTTTACAGTGACACTTATGCAACATCCCTATGTTGGATAGTTCCCGTTTCATAACTAGTATGACACGACTTGTTTCAAGAAATTGAATATATCTGAGGATGCCACTCCTGAGATGTTTTCAATTGTGGGGTGTTCTTGAAACTGTGAGATCTTTTGAGGCTTCATTACAAGTTTAATCCGGTAAACTCTAATGAACGTGAGATCAACACTCAATCGTTATCTCGATAAGGATTAGTGGTGATGCTCCCACTTGCTTTATATAGACGACGCATTCTTATAATCATCTTTCTTTCAAACCGTTAAGATATTGGTTTTGCAAGAGAATTCTTAGCAAACCTTCTTCGTTTTCACGAACGAAGTTATTTAGTTTCATAAACACAGTATGAATCTAATTGACCAATATCCAATTGTCATGCCACATACATGAGATAGCAAGATGCTATCAAACTGCCAGAGTTTGATGGTATCCAAGATACAATCATCTTGTGTTTGAAAAGACTTGCGTGCTAGACGCCCTGATGATTATTCTATCAGAATACCGAGTCTGATTTAGAATTGACAATTCAATCTAATGACCAACCAATAATGAAAGATTTTAGACAAGTAAAATCGTCCGAGTTTCATTTGGAATTATAAGTCATTTAGAATGCTTAACATGTTTTCATTATAGCAACAACTACTTGTTGTGAAAAGATGTTTGTCTAATTGAGTCTTGAATATTTTCAAGAGTCAAAGTGCACAATCCGGTAATTCCTACAGAAACCAAGTTTCTATTTGATAAGGAATTTTGATGTCAATACATCAATTAGGTGGACGTGCATAACTCAAACTTGGTCTCCCGCAAGACTCTTCTTGGAACCAATTTGAGTCGCAAGTGATCGGCGAGGAAATGATTTGTGGGTATAAGGTGTGAACGGCGGCCATTGGCAAGTCATAAGTCACGTGTTTTAATTGGTTTTCCAAATTTGAAAACAAATCCTCATAATGTAAGCAACATGTGCTTAGCAGGATTTTTAACACATATGAGTACAACCCATTTGTAGTCATCGACTTTCAAGGTGACGTATGTATATATCTATTCATGACCATCATGGTCATACGCACAAAACTTAGTGCATTTATATAACATGATCACGCCAGTGATTGTGTTACATAAGTTCTGCTGGTGGCTTGAACGTTTATAAACAAGCGTTTGATCTCATCAAAGGTCCTATTGTTTGAATTGACGAAATCAAGCAAGTGATTTCACAAAAGTTCAAATTTTGATTTAATGAAGTCTCAAGCTATGCGATTCCAAACCATAAGGTTTTATGAATCAAGATAGGTTGATTAATCTCGTTGTAGCAAGTACAATGAGAATAAGAGACGTCATGGCCTTAATGGATTTATAAAGAACAACCATTCTTCTTTTGCATTTAGGCTAGTCTCATGATCATTAAATCAATAGCACCAGGCTTAACGTCATGTTATATATATATTTGAATCTAATCTACCAACCAAGTGAAACATTTTCAAGTGTAGAAAAACAATGCATATCAATAAAGTTTAAACCGGAAACTTTAGTGCATGTTTAAGATTCAAAATAAAGCAAAGTGTATCATCCTGGACCCCGCGAGGGAAAACAAGCAAGTTGTTTTAAAGATACTACCAAGAATTAAAGTACGACATGACTTTATTCAAAGTTTGCAATCATGCAAAGATGTCATGTCTTCTTGGTCTTTTGCTTTCTACGATTTCACGTTCCTACAAAATGTAAAGTATGTCAAACATATATTTTGAAGGATCAAGTGAAGTGGTTTATAACATGAGGTAATAGATATATACCCCCGGAAGTGCCTGCATCGGACTTCTTCACCTTGGCAAGATATTCAGGGCAGTTTCTCCTCCAGTGCCCCATCTTGTTGCATTCGAAGCACTGGCACTCAGCTTGCGGCGGTGCCTTCGAAGCCCTTGACTTGCCTTTTCCGGTGCCACTAGACCCTCTAGCAGCAGCGCCCTTGCCTTTCTTCCTTTGCCCAGGTTTCCTCTTAACCTCAGGTTTCATGACACCTCCGGATCGGATGGCGAGCACATCAATCGACTTGCCTTTGCTGTTGTTACCGTTGAGAAAATTAATCTCAGCGGTCTTCAACATACCGTGAAGCTCAGTCACTGTCTTAACCAGGCTGTTCATATTGAAATTGATCCGGAAGGGAGTGAACGCACTGGAAAGAGAGTGGAGGATCAAATCCGTCGCCATTTCCTGAGAAATGACGTAGTCGAGCTTCGCAAGTCGGTCGATGTAGCCCTTCATCTTAAGGACATGGGCGCTGACAGGACTACCTTCGGCCATCCGACAGGTGATGAGCCTGACGAAGGTCTCGTAGCGTTCCTGCCGGGCCTGGGTTTCAAACATGCCCTTAAGTTCCCCGATCATCTGAAACGCCGTCCTGTCAACCATACTCTTCTGAATCTCAGTAGACATGGTTGCCAGCATGAGGCACGTAACTGAGTTGGCATCCTTTCTCAGTGCGTCATGTGCAGCGCGAGCAGCCGCAGTGTTATTTGCGGGTGCTTCGGGCACCTCGGCCTCCAACACATGTTGTTTGTTGGCCATTTGCAGGACTATTTTTAGATTTCGATGCCAGTCGAGGAAGTTGGTGTCATCAAGTTTCTCCTTCTCAAGGAGAGACTTGAGTTGGAAAACCTCGTTGTTAGCAGGAGGATTAGCCATCTGAAACAATATTTAGTGTTTCGATGTGATATTCGTATTCAAAAACGGCAAGCAAATCTTGAATAGGAATATGGGAACCCAATTAGTAGTCGACCGTCAAAGGCAGCGTTAAGTGCAATCACCGGTCACTAAGTAATCGGATAGACAACGTTTGTCTCTTGTGAAAAACAGTCACAACTCCCGTTTATGAGGCTTTCGCGAATTAATTCGCGAAATACTAAATGCGTGAGCATCGGATCGTCTACTCGATCTAGCTATCCGAACATCGAAACGTAAATAACCGATTGTTTTATTGATCAAACGAACAATTACAATCAGTGTAAACACAGAGAATTGACACAGAGATTACACACTCAGAAACACACACTTAAGATTTGTTCACTCGCTCAGAACTACTAAACACAAAGACCAAACAACTATATATACCCGACTGGCCGAACTCCCACCGAACCCCAGGTTCGGCCGGTCCGAACTTCATATTCGGACCTAGTTCGGCCAACCCTATATTGGCTTGAACTTGGTCTTTGTTCGATACTTCACACGACGCACATTTCAGGTATCAACAAACTCCCCCTCGTCGTGTGCAGTATCTCTTCTCTTTTCTTCTCAACATCATCAGATATGTATCTTCAATCAAGCTCCCCCTCAAGTAAAGAATCCACTAATCCAATGAAATGAATCTTCGAATAAACTCCTCCTCAACTCAATCGTAGCTTGATCTTGAATACTTGACGACATTCAGTATATCTCTGGTCTTTATCAACAGCTTCAGAAGACTTGAAGTTGTGATAGCTTGCACAACAGCATCCTGCATTAACACTTAAATAATCTTGGCGCAAAACGTCTCTTCGAGACTCCAAGATATGATTTTGAAAATTGTTTTTATATCACGTGTTGATCAGATCGAAAATAAAACAGAAACAAAATCTTTTTGGCTTTTTGAAAATTTATATAACACACCTAAAATCTTTTTGATTTTTCAAATTTATGCTAAAACACACCAAAAATCTTTTTGTACTTTTCTTGAAATGAAATGAAATTGCAACACAGAATCAAACGCTATTTTTGGTATGAGAAAGATCACTATATGGGATCATATTGATCATAACGCACTGAACTACACTTCAATTTCAATTAATTGAAACACACAAGTCATGTCGATTGCTGGTATAATTTGTCCATCTTAAGCTCAGACAAAATCATACTCATAACATCTGGATATGTTAAGGTATTGATTAGATTTGCTTTGACCAGTGTACCTCACACTATCAGACATATTCAGACATTTTCTGTTTTTCTTTCTTTTTCTTTTGTGTGATAGCATTTGTGAACTTTCACATTGCATAATATTTTTCATGATACAGTCAACTGTGTTCCATGCAAAAAGAAATAAGAACGATAAATCGTCTACCTTAAGGTCGATCTTTCGATACGCAGATAAGGCTTCGGATTTAACAAAATAAGAAAAATAAAACAAGTTGAAGTTGTATAACTCAACAACAATCAGGTCGGTACTCCCGTACACGCAGAGAAAGTCCGATGAGTTATACGAAACACCAAAGAAAATAAAGCAGAACGTCAAACGAACAACGATCAGGTCGATCTTTCGATACGCAGAGAAAGTCCGATCGTTTGACAAAATAAAGAAAATCAAACAAGATTAAATCTTTGCAAAATGAACACATGTATACACAGTGACTTCTCATTACTATTGTCACACTTATTTTTCTTTTTGTGTCATGAAATACGTATCAAGATGTTATCCACATGGTCAAGCATTAGTATTTAGTGTATATCACATCTGAATACTTTCTGATTTGTCGAGCCTACCAAGCATATCAAACAATGATCTTATGGCCCTTTCATCTACTTTATCCATGAGTCAGATACGTATGCCAATGTACCATCATTTCCCAATGATCAATTTCTCACAACTTTCTCAATTACTCCCCCTTACTTACAATTCTCCCCCGTAAAATGAAAAACACTATTTTTGGATTTTTCATTTTACACAAAAATAAAACTCTATTTTTGGCTTTTTGAGAAAATCTTGTAAAGAAAGAAAATTGATCAATCAACACGGATATGTTTTAGATTTTAGAATTCAGAAAATTTGCAGGTTAGAAAAATATTTCATGAAATTTAAGTTAAAACAGAATACTCCTCCATCGACAACTTGTCAATCATCGACAGGTCTTCTAGAAGTACCTGCACACTGGACAACCTGATTAGTTCTCAAACGACCCGAAGCGAATCGCTTCTGGTCGACCAGTGTCCTGATTTTGCTTTGAAACCACCTTAGGTTTCCATTGTTGTTGTTTAGATAATACAGTTTTCGAGGAAACAGTCACAGGTGACGGTGATGATGAACCTACATTTGGATCCTTTGAAAATTTTGGAACAAAACGTTTTTGTTTGTGAAAGAATGTAGGCTCAACTTCATCAAAAACTCTGCCTTGGTCATTAAAGAACTTAGGTTGGGCAGGTTTACCAAAAACTGGTTTCTTGTGAAACCTTGAATTTAATTCAGCAGGAAGTGAACAATCTTTTGCCATGTGCCCTCTTTGACGGCAAACATAACATAAACGTGTCGATTTGTCCCACTTTTGATGTTCCTGCACAGAATTACACACATGAATATCTCTAACATGATCAGAATAAGAATCATATACCTGATGACAATGATCATGCACCCATTTAGATGTTGGGCTACGAGATTGAGAGCTTTTAGAAGAAATATCAGCTTTCACAAATACTTCAGAAATCTTCCGAGCATCCACGCAATGAAGAGGAAATTCTTTGTCAGAAATAACTGTTCAGAACCCTTGAGTTTGTAGAATCTCTCAGATTGAACTTTTTCTGCTTTGAACACATCCTTCTTCATTTGCTTCATTTTAAGCTTCGTTAGATTTGGTGATTCAGATGCTGGAACTTCTGCAACTTGAGTCTTTGAAACTTGAAAACCTAAACCAGTACTTTTACCAGATCCTTTCACCTCCGATATAGAATGTCCATTCTTTGCTAATCTTGTGAATTCAGCTTTGACATCAGGAATTTTCTTTTGTTCATAAAAAATTGTCTCATCAAATTCAGGTCGAGACTGAATCTTGTCACTTGATGTAGCCGATTTCTCATTATCAGCAGACGACGAACCAGATACAAACTTTGGTGCTGAAGGAATCTCAGATTTCAAGACCTTTTTCTTGTTGTTCTTGTTTTTCTTCTTCTTTACAACCTTTGCGTCTTCAGAAGTAGAAGATGAAACCTTTGAATAATCAAAATCATCAATTTGGTCCTTCACTTGTTTGAAAGCTTCCTTGATATGAGCAGGGGGTGATGCAGTTTTATCAAACATTCTTTCAAAATTTGCATCATTTGCTAAGAAGCTTGTGAAAACTTGAGAATTTGAAACATTGTTGAGCAATCTTTTAGCATCAAGGACTTGAATTTTGAGATCAGAAATTTGCTGTTGAGCTTCTGCAAATTCCTTTTCTTTTGCAATCAAACGCTTGGCAACTTTGTGAGTTTCAAATTTTTGTAAGCGAAGATTATCAAGCCCGTCATGTAATTCCTTCTTCAGTTTATTCTCATTTCGCTTCTGAATCTCTAGATTTGCAGTTTGCACTTTATTAACCCTAACCAATTCCCGCTTGTCATCCAACAACTTTTCCATATCAACTTGATATGCTTTAATCTGAACATCAGATTCTTCAATTCTCTTAGTAAGCAAATCAAGCTTAATCTTGGATTTATCAAACAAATTTTGAAAATCATTTGCAGCATCTTCTGCCTCTTCCTTCCATTTCTTCACTTCTTTGACTAACTCACCCTTTTCTTCACAAATTTCAGCTTTCGAAGTTTCAGCATTCTTCTTATCTTGCTTCAATACTTCTAAAACTTCATTCAACATTTTGATTTCAGTAGTTAAATCCTCATTCTTCAAAACCAAACCATTTGCATATTCTTTAGAAATTTTCAATTCAGATTTAATCACCTCAAATTCTTCAGTCAATTGTTGAACTTTATTCATCAACAATGTATTTTCCTTCATCAGACTCTCCAAATTTTCAGCAGATGCATACGAACTTGGTACTGAACTAGTATCGGAACTAGTATCTGAACTTGTATCTGAACAATAATCTTCTTGTTGAACATGAGTAACTATTAAAGCTGATGTATCATACCCAAATTGTTGACCCCAATCATATACACCATCATTTTGAGCAATCAAAGCAGTGGTCTTGCTTGTGTTACTAGTAGATGGTTGAGTAAAGCCAGGCTTTGGTGATATAGGAACAACAGACTTATTTGCATGTGCCTGATGACAATCTTTAGCAAAATGTCCAAGTTGTTGACATTTAAAGCACTTCAATTTGGACTTGTCAAATCCCAACTTATCACCAGAAATATTCCTTCCATGCTTCTTAAAAAATCTTTTAGATCTTTGACACAACATAGCATATTGCCACGAAACATCCAATTCAGTCAATTGATCATCATCAAGAGCATCAAGATCCTCACTGGTTAACTTTGCATCAACAACATTTTTGAGAATTAGACCAAAAGATGATGAAATCAAAGCAGAAATCATTTTGGCACAATCATCGGTTGATTCTGCTGAAAAGGCATTTTGACTTGAAAATTTTGGAATTGTAAAATTGCAACCTCTTGAAGAATTATTATCAGAATTCCCTGAAACTCCATCTAGAAAAGCAACACTTGGTGCTGTATTCTGATTTGGCTTAGACTTTGCACTCATGCTTGCACTATTTTCACCATGATACAACTCAGGATGTTGCAAAGTAGCTGTTGACTTTTTTGAATTTAACATTTCCATTTCTCGAGCATGAAGTTTTCCAGTAAGCTCGTGAAATGTCATTGCAGAATAATCCTTGTCATGAGTAAGTAACAAAACATAATTTTCCCACTTTTCAGGTAATGCTTCCATGATCTTTTCCTTTAAATCTGCATCAGATTTTTCAATTCCAACAACCTTCAATTCACTAATCAAATGTGAAAATCTTGAAACTAGAGCAGTAATGTTTTCATTGTCATAATTTTGAAAATTATCAAATTCTTTGTTCAAGACTTTCTTTCGACTCTTCTTATAATCAGCATTTCCTTCACATCTTGCGGATAAGGCATCCCACAATTGCTTAGATTTCTTGCAAGTACTAAATTGATGAAGCAATTCAGTAGGTAAAGCCATAGTAAGATAACCATAAACTTTCTTTTCAAGCTCATAACTTTTCCTTTCATCACCATCGAAGTCTTGAATTTCTTTAAGATCTCCATCTTCCATTGGTCGTTCATACAACTTTCGAATTGGTATCCATAGATCAATGTCATTCGTGCTAATATAAGCAGAAAATCGTTTCTTCCAATTTTGGTAATCTTCAAGCTTTAACAATTTGGGAACTTTCTGACTTGTTCCAATTTCATTGTCAAAATTGAGCATAGTTTGCATCGCACTTTGCATTGCGGCAAACGCTTAAAAATCCGACATCGTTGAAAATTTGAAAAATTCTGTCCTCCGAACTTGCTCCAAACCTAATCCGAAACTAAATCAGACTCCGAACGAGCTCCGATCCTTGTCCGAATCAACTAACCACTTCCGAACTCTCACCGAACGAGCTCCGAACCTATGTAGACTCCGATCTACCTCCGAACCTCAAATTTCACCGAACCTCGACCGATATCCCACCGAACTCTCGCCGAACACACTCCGAGTCACCTCCGAACCTTAAGTTCGGAGCGGTTACTCCGAGCTTGCCCAGTAACCTCCGAACCTCGAAGTCATTTTTCGAAAACTCGTGAAAACGGACTGATTTTGACGAAACTTGATATGGTGGATCAGAAAAGTCGATAGGAAATGATTTAGGAACAATTTTGACAAAAAAAACACACGTCAAAAATGACAGAAACACGTAATGAAACTCGAGAAAACTTCAAAAACGTTCAAATGTCCGAAAAATCGCAACCGCAGATCAGTAAAATGAACCAGAAAGCTCTGATACCACTTGAAAATGCGTGAGCATCGGATCGTCTACTCGATCTAGCTATCCGAACATCGAAACGTAAATAACCGATTGTTTTATTGATCAAACGAACAATTACAATCAGTGTAAACACAGAGAATTGACACAGAGATTACACACTTAGAAACACACACTTAAGATTTGTTCACTCGCTCAGAACTACTAAACACAAAGACCAAACAACTATATATACCCGACTGGCCGAACTCCCACCGAACCCCAGGTTCGGCCGGTCCGAACTTCAGATTCGGACCTAGTTCGGCCAACCCTATATTGGCTTGAACTTGGTCTTTGTTCGATACTTCACACGACGCACATTTCAGGTATCAACAGTCATCTATGCCAATTTTGTCTACGAATGACCAGATGTACGGTGTTGAAATACTCCAATACACAAGGTACTCGTAAAGAAAATGATAGATGTCCTCAGTGGTCAGTGTGCATGCACGGTGTTGAAATACTCCAATGCACACACCTTGGAAGATACCCTGAACACCAAGTGCGGTGTTGAAATACTCCAACACTGATGCATCGGTAAATATGTTCCAAGTTAGACTTGACTAGGATGGCATAATCTATCCGTTTTGCAGCTTACCAGATAGGATTAATTAGTCAGTGTTTTAATTAATTAAACGTTTGACTAAGCTACTCAAGAACCCTATCTCACTCGGGACAGTCAATTTAATAACCTCCTTATTAAAGACTACGTGTCGCGAGGCATTAACCAATTATTTTATCGTTCGATTTTATTGATCGAAGAATTCGAGAACAGAGTCGAATAAAATTGGTTAAGTTATGTCGAGTTTTAATTTATTTCGAAAACTCGATTCCAATTGATTGTAAAACAGTTTTAACCATTTAAAACTTAGTTTGGAGTTTTAGTTGGCGTGTTAAACAGTTTAAGACAAGCAACCAAAACGTACATGCAAACAGACACACATTCGGCTTTAGGAGGTTCCGATATTGTCAGAGCCTTATGACAATATCGAAGAAGGTCTGGGATGTAAAATTAAAATCAACCATAGGGATGGAAACAAGCATCCGGCCGACTCCAATGCTCCCACTAGCTTCGACAAGCTCCCACGTTACAATTGGTGTACGTCTGTCTTTAGGTCATGGATACTTGCCATGCTAGGGATCGTTGCAAGAACAATCGCCACGATGGGGTTGTCGCATCACAAGCTCGTAACGTTCGTCCAAGGCAAAGGTTAGCTTAACGAGAAAATAAATAAATCCTAATTTATTGACGATACAACTTTTGAACCCAAAAACAAGTGGGCCAAACCAAAACCAAGACATGAATGGGCCAAAATGGGCCAAACCAAAATACGATAACCAATAAGAGCCATAATATGGGTCGAGCCGAATATGCGTGTTTTAAACAATCAATTAACGAATTGAAAACGTTTGGTGGAATTAAATCGACCAAACATTTAGAAAAGCAATTCGTATAACTTTCGCGACTTTCGGGTTTTAACCCCAGTTCGCGAAATCCACCGGTTTAAAACCGACCAGTTAGGGTTTGCGTGTGGTGATCAAGGCTCTGATACCACTGTTGGGTTTCGACAGTGGTATACGGGTGCCCGGTGATGTAAAAAAAAACGTTAATTAAAACATTACCGACTGGGTTAAGTAAATTGAGAGTTAAAACGGATTAAACCGGTAATCCGTTTACGCAGCGGAATAAATAGATTTACTAATTTTATACGCGTAAACCGAAGGTGTCGAGATCGATTCAACAGGATCACAATCACCAAAAATAATTAATCACGCAAACACCATTTCGCGGTAAACATTTTAGCGCGAAAATAATAACGATTACATTAATCGAAATTAAATATCTAAACTAAAACCGGAGTTTAGATATACCTTCGCGGTGTTCTAGCAAACGTTAGAGACACCGAGGGTCAACAAGATGACGCTAGGGTTTCACGGAAAAATAATCCGAACCGGCGGATTAAATCGTTTGCAAATCGCATACACCGTCTCAAACGGATTCGTTAAGAATAGCAACGATTCCGTTTATGGTGGCGACAAGCGAGCACCAGTCGAATCGAGACGGTGACGGCGGCTAGGGTTTAGCCGGGCGATTACCACGATTATTACGACGAGGGCTCGCACTCGTAAAATCGTGACGACGACGATTGTACCGATGAGTGGTGATGGAAACGCGTCGTAGTGAAACGGAGCTACGCTAGGTCGCGACGGCGAGCTAGGGTTTGACGGCGGCGACGGACCTATGAAAGGGGTTGGCGTCGCCTATGGTGAATCATGGGACGATGGTGATTGTCTTACCTTGATCAATCACGCGAAAGGGATCGTCCGGTTGCTTCTCGTCTAACACCGTCTTCTAGGGTTCCACCAAGGAAGCAAGACGACCAAGCTCTAGATGAGGTTGGTTTGCGTGAAGGGAGGGGACGAGGGAGAAGGGAGGTGGCGGCACTAAAAGTGGCGCAGAGAGAGGGGAGAGGGTGTGGAGGAATGAGCAACCAAAACTCCTCCCCTAGCTCTCTATATATAATGGATGGATCATGGGCTTTATGGAAAACCTAAGCCCATGAGGATCCAGTCCATTAACCCTTCTCCAAGTAATTTAAAATTACAATTAATCCCCTTTTAGTTTGCGATTAATTAATAAAACAACTTTATTAATTTTACAAGTCGCAAACTACGAGAAACATAAATAACTATTTATTTATTTCACCATAAAACATTAATCAAATGTTTTTCTCCGTTTATTTAATTATTTCAAGAATAATTATTTGTAATTAATTAAATGTTTATTAATCATGAATAAACATTAAATTAATTATATATATTTCCGTAAATTACCGGTTAGCCTAGTAAGCGGATTTTTATCTCGTTGCCCCCAGTGTAACTCTTTACGGGTCTAACCGGGTCGGGTTCTTGGTGTTGTCGGGTCTGGACATCCAATATCCAACAGTTCCACCATGTTAAGTTAATACTCATGAAGAATGATCATCTTTGCAAGTTCTTCCCTTGAATTTTTTTGATCAAATGTATGTGCACCAAGCAAAAATGCTCCATCTTTTTTTTTCTTGACACGGATTCAAGATCGCTTGTTTTATGTCATGATTCTTTCTTGACATGCATTTTTTGTAGTGTTCACGCAAGTGTGTGGTTCCATTCCTGCTTATTCCATTTAATTTTTTTCTGACAATAGTTGCAAATGGCCTTATCAAGACCATCAATCTTTTGCTTTTTAAAATGTCCGCAAACTGAAGAAGTTAATCTTCTACCAGTAGCCTCTACCTCGCCATTAGCACCATGTTTATCTCTTGATGCATCAGCAACACCCTGCGATGTTGCAGCAGCCTCAAAATTTGACTGTGGGGGGTTTTTGATCTTGACTAGTGTCCCTGCAAAAAATGCAATGACAAATAGTGGCAAATAAAGAAGTATAATCAAACAGTGACAATGACAAGTGCCTATTGTAGGCTGATGTTCTTGCAAAAAATAGCAATGACAAACAGTGGAAAATAAAGTAGCAAAAACTTACATATGGTGTTGATCTTGTAGGCTGATGTTCTCCTCTTCCATGAGGTTTAGTCACACTTCAAACAAAGAATTATATATCAAATTATCAACTATAAAAGTAATAAGATTTTACATCAAACAAAGAAGTATATATATAGTAATAAAGTTATCTACTTTATATCAAACACCCCATTAATTTATGTTATCATCTTATGCTACGGTAGTATTGCTAACTGTATCATCTTATGCTACGGTTCCATTCTTGCTTATTCCACATAATTTTTTCTGACAATAGTTGCAAATGGCCTTATCAAGACCATCAATCTTTTGCTTCTTAAAATGTCCGCAAACTGAAGAAGTTAATCTTCTACCAGTAGCCTCTACCTCGCCATTAGCACCATGTTCATTTGTTGTTGCATCAGCAACACCCTGCAATGTTCCAGCAGCCTCAAACTTTGACCGTGGGGGGTTTTTGATCTTGACTAGTGTCCCTGCAAAAAATGCAATGAAAAACAGTGGCAAATAAAGAAGTATAATCAAACAGTGACAATGACAAACAGTTGCAAATAAAGTAACAAAAACTTACATATGGTGTTGATCTTGTAGGCTGATGTTCTCCTCTTCCATGAGGTTTAGTCACACTTCAAACAAAGAATTATATATCAAATTATCAACTATAAAAGTAATCAGATTTTACATCAAACAAAGAAGTATATATATAGTAAAAAAGTTATCTACTTTATATCAAACACCCCATTAATTTTATGTTATCATCTTATGCTACGGTAGTATTGCTACCTGTTGTTTCTTTTTGTTCTAATAAAGGACTCTTCTATTTCTTTTTGTTTGTAGTGAATCTATAAGCATATTTTTCATGTAAAACAATAGCCTTACAAAGATGTAAAACAGCGGTCTAAATAAGTATATTTATATGAATCTATAAGCATATTTACAAATATGATGTATCAAGATTCAAGAAATATATACAAAAACAGCAGCCTAAAAGAAATCTATATGATTCTATGCTTCTTTTCTATTCTCCAATGAAACCACCAGCCTTCCAAAGATGGATAAAGAAATATATACAAAAAGAAGTGAAAGTAAGGCAATTACCTCTTCGAAATAGATGGAACTTGGAATCAAGATCTCGTCTGGTCTGATTTTGAGAGATGAATCAAGAGTCAAGACTATTGTAAGAATATGAGACGCAAAATAGTTGATTATATAGAACCGATTGGAGAAACAATCCACCCATGGAGAAGCCATATCAGTGATGGAAACCATTGGGGAAGCGTGAATTGACGGAAGCGGGGAAGCCAAATCGACCCATGGAGGAAACGTTGTATTGGATTCTGTAGGTTTCGAGGACAGGGGAGGAACCGAGGAAGCGTGTTGCGACTTGTAAGATTGCGTCAATCGTGAATTGAATTGGGGATAGGTCTACAAATATATAGATATTATATATACAATATATATTATATTGTCACACGCCGATCAACGAATTGGGTGTGAACGAGACGGAATCATAGTCGCAGATATACAGAACAACTTCTACTAAATTCAAACGTCATTTAAAACATAATACCATTCAGGTTGCAACGGAAACTCATGGTGAAATGATATTGTCTTACATTTGAATAAAAGTCTTAGTTTGATATTGAAATCATAAAGCAGTTTATTTAAGATAGGTCGGGACTACGACTCCGGTAAAGCAGGGTCGAAAGTTAAAGTGAAGCTCCATTTGCACGTCTTCCATGATAAGCTAAGTTACCCGAGAAATCATGAGTTTAAAAGGTCAACATAAAGTTGGTGAGGTTCACAGGTTTATGATTCTATGGTAAGTTTGTAAAAACAGTTACAAGTATGTTGGTAAAACAGTTTACGGTATACTTAGATGTTACGTTGGTTTACTGTCATGGTTGTAAGATCTCCCATGAACCTCAAATTCGAATACTAATGGATTACCCACTCATGGCATTCTATCCCAAGAATACCGAAGTCAGGATTGGAGCTACCAAACCGGGCAGGGTTGTCAACCCAAATAGATCTATTCACTAGTTATCGTTTCGAGCAGAACTAATCGAATTCAATTAATAGTGGGATTCAATTGTACTAACGTTGATAACGATAAAGTACCAGTTGTTAGGGATACAGAATGAAACATGTAGTCATACGGCTAACAGGTAAACCATAACATTAAGTAAAAAGTATTTTATCAGTTCATGATTTCTCCCCCATAAGTGTAAAACAGTTGTAAAGAAAAGGGGCCGTGAAACTCACATGATTCAGTGATGATGATGGACTACCGAGTGGCAACTAGCAACTAAAGTCCTAATAAAACATAAGACAATATGCATAAGGGTCCACATAATCATTTGAGTAACGAACGTTACCCAAATGATACCGGTCAAGTCTTGACGTATAATCCCGTTTGTAGCGTTTGAAAACCCGTTAGTTAATCAGTTTACGAAATCAGTAAATGCGAACGTTCACGTATAAAGGCATTTATGTAAATTGAATACAAGTAATGAACATGTGATAACGTATCATGAAGATCAGTTCAATCAAGTATTAAACATCGTTTTAAATAATAATATTTATTATTATTTTTAAGTTCGCTCGATCGATTGAATATTTAATCGCGTTAAGTTATAATATATATAACTAGAGTTGATAATTATTATCGAATAATTGTTCTAACTTGTCGGAATAATTTATCAAATTATTACATGTTAACGATTTAATGAATAAACACAATTAGGTTAAATATTTATGGTTATTTTAATATTTAAACTCATGTTAGGGAAAATTAGGGTTTCCATGTTAATATAAATATAATTATTATTTGAATAATTAATATTAACAACCCAAAATGATTTTAACTCAAATTAGGGTTTCTAAAATTCGTAAAACGTTTTTTAAAACGTTTATAGATTTCGTTACAATTTCAAACGTTTAAAAATAAACATTTGATCCGGTTAAAATGTTTTGATTATTTTGATTCGTTTAAAATAATCAAAAATGTTTAAAACGTTTTTCATAATTTCTCTAAGTCTTTTGATTTTATTTTCATAAATTCATTTTCAAATAACTTTATTTATCAAATAAAGCTAGGGTTTTAAATTTAAAGACTTTTTATAGAAATTTTACCAACTTGAAACATTTTCTATTTTTGTATAACATCCAAAGTTTTATACATTTTATGTCGAATTTGTTTTAATTATAGTCTTTTACCATTTTTGTCATAAAATATATCTATATATATTTTATCTATTTTATTTTTATAAAATCTAAACAAGTCTTTTAAATCATGTATTTTATAAATTATATTTTATAAAATGAGACTATTTTATATAACAATTTCTATGGCTTAACTTTTATGGTTTAATTTATCCAAGTAATTTTGATAAAATTACTAAATTATTATTTGACCATAAAAATTCATTTAAATGATTTAATGTTATCATTTTATGTTCAATATTTCTATATCATCTCCTAATGTCCAAGTTAGTCCACTAATGTCTTTAAACACCAACTTTAATCCATGATAACTTGTCATTAGCAAATATAAATCCATTAACAAGATGATTAACTACTAAAATCATAATTAAACATTCAAGTCATTTATAACATATCAACACATGATAATATCAACATATATCCATACAAATATATGTAAACATCATAAAATCAATGAATGATTTAATTAACCATTAAGTTTGTAAGTTTACCCATAGATTACAAAAACACAACATAAACCCATTTTCAAACCTTACAGTCTTGAGGTGGCTGTGGTTGTTGGTGGTGGTGCCCAGAGGTGGCGGCGGTACAGCGGCAGTGACAGCCGCAGCTCCGGCGAACAGCAGTAGCTCCGGCGGAGGTGGTGGCTTACGGCATTAACGGTGGTGGTACAGCAGCAGTTACCGTAACGAAAGTGGTGGTGGTGTTCTTTACCGGAAAAAGAAGAAAGAAGGGAAGGAGTGGTGATGGTTGCTTGTCTTCACCTGAAAAGAGAAAGAGGGGAGATGCGTGGCGGTGGTTTGTGGTTATGGTTGAGATGGGGGTTGTAGTTCACGGAAAAAGAAAGGGACAAAGGGGGGTTTGTTCTTGCTTTGCTTTTGCTGTACATCAAAAATAAAAGGGATAGAGAGTTTGTTTTGACAATAAAATACAAATAATACACTTTTAATTGAGGTTGCTTGTTCATTGAAAATTACAGGTATACACTTCTGTAAATGTTGTATTAGGTTTGCGTCGTTGGTTAACGGTCAGAGACAGTATTTAACAGTTTAAAGAGAGAGCAGTCAGTTAATGCACATTAGTAGGTGGTCTAAAGGTGAATTTTAATGGTTTGACCGGGATGACGGGCGAGGTGTCACAGGATGCCCCTATTGGAAGAATGTCGTCCCGAAATTTAGCTAGTGCCGATTGATGGTTCTGCATCAACGGACAATTTAAAGCTGGCTTATAAATATTTTTAATATGATCTCCTCACTAACACAGGTGATATTCAGTTTATTGATAAAGTTTAAGAACATGTAGGTGAATGTTTTATAAAACTTGTCATGTTTGATAAAATGGGTTATGGATAGTCATGATATTCTAACGAAGTGGTGTTACTAGGACAACCACAATAGTTCGTCAACAAGACGGGTGTTAGACACATAGATGAATGAAGTTTGAGTTTGAATGTTTTGGACAAGTCAGGATTTCTCACGGATGGGCTCTACCAGGATTTTCATGTAGTTCAGATTACAATTATGTGTGCACCCACAATTGTGATTTGCCTTACATGATCAGCCCAGGCTTTGCTCATACTTGAGTTTTCAGTTTTCGTTGGAATATGCAACGTATCGGGGACAAGATGGCTTATTGAAAAGTTTAGATTGATTCGCTACCGGACGAGATCTTCCTTGATTCCTGGGATTTTTAATGATAACAATAATGGAAATGCGGTTTGGCGCCAGTCTATTGGTCTTGCAGTCTAAGATCTTAATAGGTTCTAGACAAGATGGGTGTGTAGGCCATTGGTCCAATCCGTTCCAGGATCTCAAAGGACCGATGAGGTTTAAGCATACCTAGCTTTCCAGGCCTAGTTACCTCCGTCTGAGACATAATCCATTATAAGGTTTTGAACCCCCCTAGAGATTCTAAGGGCTCGCGTCGAGTGTTAACGTAGTTCTCCTGGAGATTACCTATGGCTTTTGGGAGGTTCAGAAATTGAAAGGTCTCCTTAGTAGTTTCATGAACTATCACTGGACCAGTCAGTTGACTGTTACTGGCTTCGGTCCAGCGAAGAGGCGAATGAAACTTTCTTCTATACAAGCCTTCGAAAAAGGGCGGCTTGAATATTCGAGCGATATCTATTGTTATAAGGAAACTCGGCGAGTGGAAAATGGTTCTCTCAACCATTGCCTAGGTTTGTCTTGCGTGATGACAATCTGTCACATAACTACGCAACGTACCTTTTTAAGGTCTGAATTTTTCCTTTTGATTTGGTCATCAGTATAACTCCTTTATACATACATTTTGTTGGATCCCTGGGTGGATGGAATATCTTCATTTGTGGGCTTCATCAAACACTAGCCTTCTCAAGTCTCTAAAGCTAGGTACCCATAGTCTATCCAAAAAGTTCATGGTTCCATCCGGCTTCTCAATCAGTTGTTTCTCCATGTCATGCAGGCATTCGTTTTCCAGATTCTCAGGTTTATAAGCTTCGATTTGAGCGTCATGAACTTGTGACGTGAGATCCGAGCGTATTGTCATACTTAATGCTCGAACATGTCGCGGTTTGGCATTTTCCTTCCTGCTTAAAGCATCGGCTACAACGTTAGCCTTGCCCGGGTGATAACGAATCTCACATTCATAATCGTTAAGCAGTTCCATCCAACGTCGTTGTCTCATTTCAGCTCTTTCTGGTTAAAGATGTGCTGGAGACTCTTGTGATCGGTGAATATGAAGCACCGGGTCTCATAGAGGTAGTGCCTCCAAATCTTGAGGGCAAAGAAAACGACTCCAAGTTCCAAGTCGTGAGTCGTGTAATTCTTCTCGTGAATCTTCAGTTGTCGAGAGGCGTAAGCGATGACTTTCTCACGCTGCATCAGTACGCAACCCAAGCCTTGATGCGAAGCATCACAGTATACAACGAAATCGTCGATTCTGTCCGGTAAGGATAGGATTGGGGCGTCGCAAAGCTTATGCTTCAACAACTGGAAAGCAGCTTTGGTTTTATCATCCCAGATGTACTTCTTATCCTTCTGGGTCAAGGCGTTAAGAGGCTGGGCTATCTTGGAAAAAATTTCAATGAATCGGCGGTAATAGCCAGCAAGACCTAAGAATTGTCGAATCTCGGTTGGGGTCGTGGGAGTACTCCAATCGTTGATCACATGACCCAAAAATTGTACTTCGCGGATCCAAAAGTCGCATTTAGAGAACTTCTCATAGAGCTCTTCTTTCTTCAGTAGTTCTAAGATGAGTCTCAAATGTTCCTCGTGTTCTTTCTTATTACGCGAGTAGATAAGAATATCGTCAATGAACACGATAACATATTTATCCAAGTGTGGCTTTCACACGCGATTCATTAAGTCCATGAATACGGCTGGTGCGTTAGTCAAGCCATATAACATAACGAGGAACTCGTAATGACCATAGCGTGTTCCAAACGTTGTCCTTAAGACATCTTCTTCTCTAACTCGGAATTGGTGGTACCCCGACCTTAGATCGATCTTTGAATAGAAACATGATCCTTGTAGTTAATCAAACAAGTCATCGATCCTCGGAAGCGGGTAACGGTTCTTCACAGTCAGTTCATTCAACTCTCGGTAGTTGATTCACATCCTGAACGTTCCATCCTTCTTTTTCACGATAAACACGGGAGCATCCCATGGGGAGTGGTTTGGACGAATAAAGCCCTTTTCTAGCAACTCTTGCAATTGGCTAGATAACTCTTGCATTTCAGATGGTGCCAGTTGGTAAGGGGACCTCGCAACGAGGGCGGCTCCGGGTGTTAGGTAGATGGGAGACTCTGCCTATCATGTTGGAGGTAATCCTGGAAAGTCTTCTGTAAAGACTTTCGGGTATTCGCAGACAACATGAACGTCTTCGATGCGCTTCGCTTTTAGTTTCTTTTCAGTGACATAATCTAGAATGGCATTGCATCCCTTGTGGAGGAATTTATGTTCCTTTATACAAGATATGATATTTAGCTTGTCTTCACTCTTTCCGTCTTGTACGCCCAAAGTGTTGCCATATGCTAACGGCACTCCAACCATTTTCTCATGACACAAAATTTCTGCATGGTCCTTTGCTAACCAATCCATTTCAATGACTACGTTGAGACTTCCTAAATCAACAGACATTGAGTCAACGCCGAAATAATGGTCAACGGGTAGTCTGGGTAGAGTACTCCGGTTTCTATCTAATCTCCATTTGCTACTTCAATTGCAAACTTAGTGTCTAAGGCAACAGGGGTGATTTCAAGTAATTGACTAAAATCGGTAGACACAGGCTTCTATCGGCACCTGTACCGAATAAAGCAGAGGTATAATGGTTATCTAGCAGAAACGTACCCATCACCGTGTTGGGGTCACGGCGGCGTCTCCGGCATTGATCACGAAAGTTCTTCCTCTAGCATGGTTAGCATCTTGATTCTTCGCCTTCGTGCATTCCTTTGTAATGGCTAATTTCTCGCAACCGTAGCAAGTGCGATTTGGTAAATCGCGTGCTACATGTCTTTTAACCTTGTAGATGTTACAGTAGACATTTCCACAATCGAGATTGTGGTGTAGGTTGCATTTGGAGCATAGGGGTGCTATACCGGTGTAACCGGTTCTTCGGACAGGGTGAATAGCTCACGGAACCTCTAAAAGGTGTAGGCTTTAATTCATAAAGTTCTTTTATGAACATTCACGAGGGCTTACACTGTTAGGTTAAAACATTTAACACAATTTGGTGAAATTGTAGTCCGGTGCTTTATAACCTTGGTTAATTCGTTCTTACCGCGCACCCCATTGTCCGCGTGACGTTGGGTTGCAGTAGTAGCGACGGTTTCAGTAACGCGTTGAGCAATCGATTTGTCGATCTCAACAGCGCTCGAGGGCGGAGGAGGTGAAGCGTTTCTAGTGGCTCGGCGTCTAGGCGGCATACTTTCAATTTAAGTTATTAATGTCAACATAAAGGAAAGTCTAGATTATACGTGAATGGGGTTATTACATGTGCGAGAATAACCGTCACGTCATACATCCATGATACCAAAACATGACGCACGCAAGCACGAGCAAGAAACAGGAAGCAGAGGGGAACAACATACGGGTATAAACGACATGATAAAACGACAATGACAATAATAACATCAATCCTAAACACGGAATTCATAATCATATTCATAACACTAGTCTTCATTACCATCATATTAACTGATACAATATACGATAGTCAAAAGAGGATAGGTCTTCATCCTAGGCTCGCAGTCCCATCACAACAAAATATTTAATCATATCTCATTGCTAATACGGGAGATCAAAAGTCTAGATTCTTAGTCAAGCTATCTAGAGTGGCAGCGGTTTAGAGGGCATAGTTAAGGTGGTGGTGATCTGAGCAATAAGGTTCATGTAACAGAACACTCGCCCAGGGAGTTCCTCCAGGTAAGCAATTCTCATCTGGAGGG